>JADRCD010203213.1:0-28231 GCA_019843815.1 Montemys delectorum
TTTATATGTTATTTGACCTTTTTCCCTTACTGCTTTTAAAATTCTATCTTTGTTTAGTGCATTTGGTATTTTTATTATTATGCGATGGGAGGAATTTCTTTTCTGGTGCAGTCTATTTGGAGTTCTGTAGGCTTCTTATGTGTACATGGGCATCTCTTTTTTTATTTTATTTATTTATTTATTCATTTACTTTTTTAAACTTTTATTGCATTATGATGAGAAAAGTTACATGAATTCAATTTATCTGAATTTAACATTTAAAACCATATTTTAAGTAAATAGAATTAAATCACATTTTTTTTCTTTTTTTTTTTTCTTTTGGTTTTTTCGATACAGGGTTTCCCTGTGTAGCCCTGGCTGTCCTGGAACTCACCCTGTAGACTAGGCTGGCCTTGAACTCAGAAATCTGCCTGCCTCTGCCTCCCAAGTGCTGGGATTAAAGGCGTGCACCACCATTGCCCAGCCTTATTATTTTTTACAGCAGTTATCTATCTATCTATCTATCTATCTATCTATCTATCTATCTATCTATCTATCTTTGAGACAGGGTGCCTGTAGCTCAGGGTCAGCTCCAAGCTCAATATGTAGCTAAGGCCTTGAATTCCTGATCCTCTGCTTCCAGTGCTAGGATAACAAGTGGGAACCGCCTCGCCCAGCTGATCTTCTCTGTGTCTTTGTTGTTCTTGTTGTTTTAAAGATTTATTTTTATTTTATGTGCATTGGTGTTTTGCTTGCATGTATGACTGTGAAGGTGCCAGATCCCCTGGAACTGGAGTTACACTTGTGAGCTGCCATGTGGGTGCTGGGAATTGAACTTGGGTCCACTGGAAGAGCCACCAGTTGGTCCTCTTAACCATTGAGGCATCTTTCCAGCCCCATCTTTTCAGTTTGTTTTTTTTTTTTTTTTTTTTTTTGAGGTGGAAGAGGACTAAGATGCTGATCAATTTTTAATATGGAAACACACACACACAATATAGTGTGTGTGTGTGTGTGTGTGTGTGTGTGTGTGTGTGTGAAGGTGCTAAGTGTGTAGGAATGAGAGAACTCTTTTCCTATCCATCATTAGGCTTATGACTGAGGTCCTCCAAAACCACAGACTGTACAAAGAACAAGAACATACAAACTTACTTAATGTAAGTGTCATCAGACACAAGAGTCTTGAGAAGTGAAGGCTTATGAGACAACTAAACCTGTGTGTTTTCGGGTTGGGTCTGAAGAACAGTGGAAAATAAGAGCTGGAATCCATGAGGTTAGCTGAGGAGTGAATCGTGCCCAGAGGGACATGAGCGGAAGTGAGGTAGGAAGTGAGCCACGCTTTCTGGCTTCCTTCAGCTTCCTGGGTCCCTGCACCTTCAGAGAAAACGATGATCCTTTGCTTCTGGTTGTAGGGAATATGTCTTATTTCTCTCAGGTCAGCTCTCATCAGAAGAAGGCGAGAGAACTCTCAAACACTGAACTGGGGTTAACTATATTCATTCTACTGCAGTCTAGAACACTAGGGTGTCTGCCTTCCATCTCCAACTTTCTTTTGATTCCCATTATTTAATGTTTCTCAGTTCCTCTTCTAGGCCCTGGTTTAACCTCTGTGCAACCTTCCTTTTTCTTTTCCCTTGTTGTTAGTACTGGGGATTGAACCTGAGCCTTGGGAGTCTAAGCAGTCCTGTTATTACTGAGCTGCATCCCTGCCCAATCTCCGTTCTCCTCTCAGACGTCTGAGACCAACTTCTTAGCTTTCACATCTGAGTGAGACTATGGCATTTGTGCTTCTGCAGCTGGCTTGTTTAACTTAACAGTAGTGTTCCCCAGGCTCCTCGTGTTAATGGCAGACGTTGGTTTCTGAGGTCTGGATAAGATTCTGTTGTGCAGCCTATTACAGTTTTCTCACGCATTCATCTGCTGATGGACACCCAGGTTGACTTCCTCTCCTGGCTTTGGCGAATAAGATTACAATAAATAAAAGTGGAAGTGTAAATATCTCTTTGACATTCCAATTTCCTTTCTTTTGGAAGTACTACTGGTTGATGCTGGGGTTCCAGTTTACTGAGAAGTGAGCCCAGGCCTTATGTATGGTGAGCTCACTCTAATACTGAGCTTCCTCACAGCTCCTATTATTAGGGCTTTTTCTTCTCCTTCCTTCCTTCCTTCCTTCCTTCCTTCCTTCCTTCCTTCCTTCCTTCCTCTCTCTCTCTCTCTCTCTCTCTCTCTCTCTCTCTCTCTCTCTCTCTCTCTTTCTTTAATCTCTACACTCTTTTCCCTCATGGCTTACTAACTGGCATCTCTGCCAGTCACACATGACTCCCCTTTCTCTGGATCCTCACCAGCCTCTATGTTTGCCTTTGATAAGGGCCTTTCTACGTGGGATGAGGTGGTGCTTTTGAATAGCCTTTCCTTCAGTCTCCGCTCATAGCCCGTTCTGCCTGAGGAATTTTTACTTGACCCTAGATATATAGGTTTATATAGGGTAAAAGAATCAAACATTTATAAATCATGAAGAAGCTTATTTTAGAACAGTTCTTTGGTATATGTAGCATTTCACCATCTATTAAAGATGGAAGCATATTTGCATATTAATGAGGTGAATGTGTTTATTTGTATATAAGACATTAGATCTCTGCTGAATATTTGATACTACAGGATGAAGGGCATCTTTAACATTCTTCAGAGTTGATTTTTTGATTTTATAATCATTGATGCTAAGAACACAGCTTTGCAGAGATGCATAGTACAAAATGGCACAAGCACTCTTAAGACTTTTAGAAATTGTTAGAAATTCTGTTCTAATCCCAAAATAAAATTCACTGAACCATTTTTTTTCTGAAGCTTGAGACAGAAATTCAAACTAGCTAATCTCGTTGGACATGGTGGTACATGTGTCTAATCCCAGAGCCTACGGAGAAAGAGACACAGGGATCGGAGGCTGGCGAGATGTCTCAGCAGGTAAGAGCACCGACTGCTCTACCCAAGGTCCTGAGTTCAATTCCCAACAGCCACATGGTGGCTCACGGCCATCTGTACAACTTCAGTGTAGTCATACATATAAAATAAATAAAATAAATCTTAAAAAAAAAAAAGAGAGAGAGAGACTCAGGGATCTCTTCCAGGTTGAGGCCAGCCTGGTTCACAGGGAGCAGTCTAGACCAGCCAGGGCAACATAGTGAGACCTTCTTTTAAAAAAAACCAAAACAAGATGGAAGTAAAGAAATAAAACCAAACATTGTAACAATTCAGCAACAGACTAGTTTGACACTCAGGTGTTCCCATGCCATTCCCTGGAGTCATGTGGTACGAGGGGGCTGTACTGTGTCAAGTGCCTATGCCGAGTTCAGAACCAGGGTTGCAGCAAATCAGCATATTGCAGCCTGGACAAGAACTTCCAGAAACCTCAGTTCCTTATATGTTTGGTTTTGAATTAATCGTGTTTGTCGTCTGTTCAGAAAGCTTTCGCTGTCGGCAAATTTTTCTTGACCTCACATTTGATTAGTTACATGACCCCATTTTACTGTATTGGTTTTTTTTTTTAATTAATTTTATTTTGTGTGTATGTAAATATCCCTGGCTGTCTCTGTGCACCACATGTGTGAGGGTGTCAGAATCCATGAGTCACCCTATAAACCACACAAACACTGATCTCAGTCAGACAGGGATGGTTTATTGAACCCACACCCTAATACTGATCTATCAGGACTGTAGCTCAGAATGTGGGGGGCGCAGGGGGGGACTCGAGCCACAGTGATAAACATCTTTTTCTCTATCAGCTTACACAAAGGCTAAAACCGCAAAAATCGAAATGAGCTCATATGTAGGTGCAGGTAGTTCAGGTCAGCTCTGACTCAAGCCGTTTTAGACACAATTCATATTGACCTTTAACTTGATGGGTCCTACATGAAGCTTTGTGGAATGTCTTAAGATTAACAAACCTCAGAACATAACCGGGTATGTGGTCAGCATGACCCTGCTCTGAGTCAAGTTATTTTTCTGTGTCAATGACTGGCAGGCATGTTATAGCAACACTATGAAATAGCTGGCAGGCATGGAACAAAATGGCTACTGCTATGTTGCTGCTGGTGGTGATGGATAGACCTCAACGTAGGGACTTGCTTCAAGGGTGTCAGATTCCCTGGAACTGGAGTTACAGCTGATTGTGAGCAGCCATGTGGGTGCTGGGAGCCAAACCCTGGTCCTCTGCAAGAGCAGTAAGCATTCTTTTCAGCACCTACTGTATAGGCTTTTCTGAACATTGCTGTCCCTGCTGCAGAAACCAGCAGTTACCCTGTTGTCTGTCCTGGGAGAATGAGTCTAGCAACCCCTCCCCCCACCAAATCTGTGGTTCCTCACACCCTTATAGTGAATGGCATGGCACTTACACCTGACTCTAAATCTAGATCCATATAAATCCTAACACAATGCGAATGTTTTGTAAGTAGTTGTTCTGCTGTGTTTGGGGACCAGTGACACAGAAAAAGCCTGTATCTATTCAGTGCAGATGGAAGGTTTTTTTTCTCAAATATTTTCCATCCCCTGTGGGGTGAATCCATGGGTGGGAGACCCCTGAAATGAAGGCTGCAGCCAGCCCATGCTCCTTTGTCAAACATGTTTGACAAACCAAGGCAAATGCAAACTCGCTTCATTTGCGTGTCTTTGATCAGGCGGTACAAGTGATTAATTCAATTAATGTCAGCCTTCATGTGCACACATTGTTTCAATATTTTGTTTTATTAAATGGGAAGTACACATAAAGAGCCTTGTAGCATACTGAAGTGCTCTCTCTCTCTCTCTCTCTTTCTGTATGTGTGTGCGCAATTGTGCATCTGGTGAGGTGTGAGCTGAGCTAAAAAGTAATTAAATACAAATTTACTTATTTTTTTAAATAAATACCATTTTACATGAAAAATGAGTGCCATAAAACTGTAAGGTATGCTTGTGCCTCAAAGAAAGACTTCATATTGTTTGTTGCACACCTCTTAGCTGATTCTGATTCTGTGGGAGTTATTTTACAACTCTGTCAAATTGCAGCAATACAAAATCATCTTGTTGGCTGGGATGTAGCTCAGTGCTTGGCTAGCACACACAGAAGCCTGGGTTCTAGCCCCAGTATCAGACAAACTAGGAATGGTGGCACATGCCTGTCATCTCAGGACTCTGCAGCCGGGGACAGAAGCAGCAGGATGTTCAAAGTTAACCATAGCTACACAAGGAGAGATTGACACTAACCTGAGGTACACGGGGCCTTCACTCAAAAATAAAACAAAATAATCTTACTTACTGTCTTAGTTAGGGTTCTCTAGAGTCACAGAACTTATGGTAGTCTCTATGTAGTAAAGGGATTTATTGATGACTTACAGTTTGTAGTCCAACTCCCAACAATCAACTCCCAACAACAGTCACGGCAGCAGCTGTGAATGGAAGTCCAAGGATCCAGCAATTGCTCAGTCCCACAAGGCAAGCAGGCGAAGCAGAGCGAGCCTTCCTTCTTCCAATGTCCTTATATAGGTCTCCAGCAAAAAGTGTGGCCCAGGTTAAAGGTGTGTGCCACCACACCTTTAACCCCAGATGACCTTGCTTGAACTCATAGAGCTTTCTATGTTAATCCTATGGGATTCGTAGCCACTATTCCTCAAGGTCTCCATGCCAAGATTCAGGTCAGAAACTTGTATCTCTCAGCCTCCAGATTAGGGCCACAGGTGAGCCTTCTAATTCTGGATTGTAATTCATTTCAGACGTAGTCAAGTTGACAACCAGGAATAGCCACTACACTTACATATATGCGAGTGAAGTCTGCCTAGTGGAAGGCTGTCTTTTCCCATCCAGGGAAGAAGGCCAGTTTTCTAACCAAATTTCCTTTGAACATTCTTTTATTCCTTATAAAGTTGTGCCTTTTAAAATTCCATTTAGTGAGTGAGTGAGTGTGTGTGTGTGTGTGTGTGTGTGTGTGTTTGTGTGTATGGAGGTCAAAGGACAACTTGCTGGAGTCAGTTCTCTCTCTCCACTATGTGGGTTCTGGGGATCAAATTCAGATAATCAGGCTTGTTGGTAAGCGCTTTTGCTCTCTGAGCCTCTTTACTAGCCCATGGTATACCTTTTAAACTTGTCCTTGGGGCCTGCTAACACATCTGCTTGGTTTCCTCATTAACTTCTTAATATGTGTTTGTTTTATATTATGAGAAACAATAGTAAATACTTTTTAAGAATTAATTTATGTGCATGGATGTTTTGTCTGCATGGATGTTGGGAACTGCCTGAGTGCTTGGTACCCATGGAAACCAGAAGTAGGAGTAGGATCCCCTGGAACTGGAGTTACAGATGGTTGTGAGCTACCATGTGGGTTCTTGGAGTTGAATCTAGGTTCTCTGGAACAGCAGGCAGTGCTCTTAACCAGTGAGCTCCAGCACCCCAAGGGTAAATAATTTTACCTGTGAAAGTTATCCATTGATTTATTATAGCGTCTCTAGGTTGGATATTTGGAAGAGAGTTTCTAAGAAACAGTTAACATGGGCCTAGTAAGGCAAGCAGCTGAGAGTGTTTGTCACAGAGATTCCCATTACAGTTCTCAAGTAAAAATCAGAATATCTGCCTCTGGTGAACTAAACATCCTTTAGTCTTTAAAGACCTAGCTCATAAAGCTGGTAATTAACTTAGTAAATACGATACTGGATAATGAAATGTGACGCTCTTTGGATGATTTGCTTAACTCAATGAGCAAATGATGAATGGATATGTGCCATTGCAAAGGAGGCATCAGTAAAATATAAGTCCGTAGAAAGCGGCCAATAGGTAGGTAAGGTAATCAAGTATGAAAAGGTCACAGAGGGACTGGGGATATAGCTCCACGAAAGGATACATCCTTAGCATGCACGAGGCCCTGGGCTCTACCCCAGCACCAGAAAGCCAGGCAAACCCCAAAGTCCACTGAAAAGGTTTTCAATTCCACATGCATGCAGTATTTAAGAGTCTCCTGTTGGATGTGTGGGCATGTGAGTGTTCAGGCCCCCACATGCATGTGCAAGTTAGAAAAGAACTTAAGAGTCCATCTCTCCTTCTACCTCGGGTTCTGGGGACCAAACTCAGGCTGTCCGGCTTGCTCAGCGTGTGCTTTGACCCACGGAGTCATCTTGCCAGCCTCGCACTAAGCTTTGATGTGATGACAAATGCTGTTTTGTTTTCTTCCACAGCCAGTGGCTTTGAGCATGAGTCCATGTGACCGTAACCAAACATCCTAATCTCTGTGGGTCTCAGTTTCCTAGGCTGAGAAATGAGGGAGGTTAGCTATCTTTTTTTCTCAGCCATGGGCCAGGTCTCCAACACATTCCTTTGTCCTCGGGGCTCTCAGAGGCATGATCCCCAAGAGCATTGTTGAGATGTCTGGTTTTATGATTTTCCCAAGCTGTATTATGAGTGCCGATCCCTCAAATCCTGAGGTTTGGACAGCTTTGAGGCTGGGGAGTGACTAAGAAGAGGGTGAGGCGGCTGGCTTATTTTCTCTGAGAGGCAAGCTAGGGATCCAGTAGTGAATTCATCTTGCCACCCAGTGGAAGTGGAATCCTAAACACGAAGCTTCAAATGCTGGTAGATTTCCCCAATTCTGAAATTGCTTTCAGCCAATATTACCTTTGCTTTTGGAGCACAAGCCAGGCTATTGTGCTGGAAATAATCCTTGTCTTACTGGAGTGGCTTATGTTACCATAGTTACTATTTGGGTTCTGTGCACCTAAAATTTCAAGTATTTAACAGGTGAAAAGAATTTCCTTGTCTCCTTCCCTCCCTCCCTCCCTCCCTCCCTCCCTCCCTCCCTCCCTCCCTCCCTCCCCTTCTCTTTCTCCCTCTCTCTCTTTCTCTCTCTCTGTGCTCGCAGACACACACACACATACGTGCATGCACACTCTGCCTTTGGGAAATGAGAGTGAGAAAAGTAGGTATTATGTCCTATTCAATGGTTATTTTCAGTGGGGACTGCCATATAAAGACCCGCAGAGAAATAGTTAACTCTCCAGTAGTGAAAAAAAACGGGTTTGGCTATGGCCTTGAAAAAAGGAGTTATCAGCATCCCGCTGAGGCCCCACCATCACTTTGGATGATGGATGAAAACGCAGGTTGTCATTGCCAGTTGTGCAGCTCAGGAAATTGCAAGAGGCAGCTGGTTATTTATGATGGAGTTACACAGAGCTGGTCAGCAGGTTTCTCCAGTGCTGCCACACTGGGCCCGTGGTAACTTTCTTCACAGTGCTGAAGGTTTGGGCAGAAGTTTTTGAGGAGGTAGGTCCCAGAGAGTGTGTGTGGTTTGATAGCACAGCAGCTATAGCAGCAGCAACCCTGGAGGGAGCAAACTTGGCCATTCAGCCATTTGTGAATAACTAGACGGATAACCCACCTGAGACCGTGTGTTTGTGCTGCCTGATTGCCTGGCTGCTTTGCAGGCTCTGAGTTGGCCCACAGTGGTGCCCAGAAATAGTCTCCTCTGCCTGGTCTCCATGAGCTAGACTGGTTTTTTTTTTTTATGTGGCTGTCTCCTAGGAGCCCAAAGCTATGCCACATGGCTGGAAGCTGTGTTTACAAGCTTTTCATCTGTCTTTCTTAACTTGTGGTTGCTATGGTTTCCTCAGCCTGCTGGGCCTGGCCCTTGAAGAGGGACAAGCTGTCCACTCAACCAAAAGCCAGAGGAATCAGCTCCATCAGCATAGGCCTTTGGATATGTCCTCAATTATATCAAACCACCTTTCCGTCCTGAGTCCCAGACTTCTCTCCCCTAACAAGGCAACCTTGGTCGTGGCTCCAGGACTCTTCCTGTGTGCTGTCTGTCACTGTCCTATCTCCAGCATGTTTGCCTCAGCTGGATGTCCTCAGCTTGCTTCCTACTGCCCTGACTTCTCAGTGGCTTAGATTTGCTTTGCAGAAATCTATGCAACTCTCTCACCAGCTTTACCTAATTATATCCAGGATACATGCACACCTGGAGTGCCTCTCGCTTGATACCCAAGGATACCCATGGATATCCTTTGCTGCTGGTCCAGCATTCATTTATTCATTCCGGGTAACAGCACCTTGTGTTTTCCAGGTCTGCCTTCCCCAACACATCCAATATAGTTTACAGGGGTCTGCTGGGGCTCACCCTATCTCTCTTATTCCAAGGGTTAGCCAGTGTATTAGTCAGGGTTCTCTAGAGTCATAGAACTTATGGTAGTCTCTATGTAGTAAGGGAATTTGTTGATGACTTAGAGTCTGTAGTCTAACTCCCAACAATGGTCAGCAGCACCTGTGAATGGAAGTCCAAGGATCTAGCAGTCACTCAGTCCCACAAGGCAAGCAGGCAGAAGAAGAGAGAGCAAATCTTCCTTCTTCCAATGTCCTTATGTAGGTCTCCAGCAGAAGGTGTGGCCCAGATTAAAGGTGTGTGCCTCCATGCCTGGATCTGGGACTTGCTTTGAACCAGATGAGCTTGAACTCAGAGATCTCCCTGTCTTAATCTTCTGGGATTCACAGCCACTATGCCTCAAGATCTCCATGCCAAGATCCAGGTCAGAAACTTGTATCTCCCAGCCTCCAGATTAAGATCACAGGTGAGCCTTCCAATTGTAGGTTGTAGTTCATTCCAGATATAGTCAGGTTGACAACCAGGAATAGCCACCACAGCCAGTTAGGATACTTTTACCATCCAGCTCTCACGATGGCCCAGAGATGGACACAGGAAGCCAGGTCACGAAGAAATGACTCCTGGAGTCTCTTGCTCTGTGGTTCTTTAGTGGGGTCGGCTGTAACCCTGAGATGCAGCAGGTAGGGGGAGGGAGCTGCTATCTACAGAACACAACAGCCCTGAGAAGACAACCTGAGCATAGCATAGGAGCATAGCAGACCTGAGACTCCGTGTATTCGTGCTCTCAACAAAGTCCAGACTCCAGGTAAACATGGCTCATGCAGGCCTCGCCCTTCCCCCTTCTCCACTCTGCCTTGCTAAAAACAATTAAATTCCATTCCTAAAGCTATCCCCCCAAGGTCTGTTCCCTTATATGGCCAATCCCTCTTTCTGAGGCTGACCACCAAGGTCCAGCACCCTAAAGCCACCTTTAATTCATCTAATTAGCGTGCCCAATTAAAATTAAACACCTTGTCCTAACACAGGGCTTCCCCCTCTACCTTTATAAATTGCCATTTGCCTATAGGTCACATCTGTCTCCTCTCTATCCAGAGGCAGTCCTTGTTCCTTTAGGCAGTCCTTTGTGCCCTCCCTCCCTTGGCCCTTTTTGTTCTCTTCTCTCTCTTCCTCTGTCTCCTGTCTCTGTCTCTTATCCCTGCCCTCTGTCTTCCTGGGGCAAGTAAATCTCCTTTGTGCTGAGAACTTGGTTTGGGGGTCCCGAGTCCATGCTTTCCCCTGCACTGGTCGAATTAGTTTCCTGCGACTGACATCTGAAAGAGTCTGATCCAACTCCATCAACAGACTGACACCAGACTTCCAGAAGTGAGTGAGCTGCCTACCCAGCATGCTCAGCTGCTCTAATCTGAGCCTATTTCCCTTGGTGGCAGTGACAGTGTGTCTCCACTACACCAAGTTTAAAGGCACTCATAGACATTGATAACTTCTATGACCTCTGGCGTCTTCCCACAGCTCCCGAACTCTGCCAGTTCTGCTATCTACGTGGGCTCGCAGCACACAGCATTCTTATTATAACCATGGCATTAGCATCCTCTTTCTAGGATGAAGTCACTGAACATTGGCTGTGTCTGCACATAGCTATAAGTTACAAAGCAGGGATGGATATACTCCAGGTCTGGCTTACTATTCATTTTGTTTCACTACATGACTTCCTAGGTATGCCTTGAAGCATCAGTAATTGCTCCAGCCGGAGGCCTCTTTTGCCTAGCTTTTCCCCACAAGGAAGCCTTGTCCACTGCACACCTTGGAGATAATTGGCCTTGGCAGAAACCTGACACAACAGAAAAAGCTTGGGTCTGCTGGACAAACAGACCCTGACTTAAACCTTGCTTTTTACTTCCTCTGTCCCAGTCTTGGTCATTTAGGCTGATGAATACCTTTAAATCCCCAAATGTCATCCCATGGATAGTTTATAAATTCCAGGCATTTCTCACTGTTATGGAAATCTAAGACACTAGTGGATTGTTGTCTGACAATGGGCACAGGATATTCATACACACATACATACACACACATACACACATATGTATAAGTATATATAAATAGATATATGTATATATATATTATACACATGTATACATAATATGTATATATGTATATATTACACACATGATATATATAATATCCATGATCCTAAGATGGTAAAGCGATCAGGCAGTTCTTTGTGGTCTCCCTCTAAAATACATTCAATTTATTCTTTGAGAATTTCATATATGTATATGTATTAGTTTGCTTTCTGTTGCTGTGATTAAACACCATGACTAAAAGCAACCTGGGGAGGGAAGGGTGTATTTGGCTTACATGACCCAGTCACACACAGTTCATTTCTGAGGGAGGCAGGAACTGAAGCAGAGACCATGAAGGAGTGCTGTTTCCTGCTTTTCTCCCTGTGCTTTGCTCAGTCTGCTTATACCACTCAGCCAGAGGCGTCACCTCCGTCAGTGGGCTGAGCCATCCCACACTGATCAAGAAACGGCCCAACAGACTAGGACTTGCTTATAGGCAATATAAGGCTCAACTGAGGCTCTTTCCAGAGAACTCTAGCTTATGTCAAGTTGATATAATATAATAACTAGGATAATATAAAATATATCTTGATCATATTCAACCCAAATGCCCCCCCTTTCGTTTCCAAAATACTCCTCCTCCCTCTTCTACTTTGTGCTCCCCTTCTCTTCTTTTCTTTTTCATTTTTTTTGGCCCACTGATTCCAGTAAGTGCTGCTTGTATGTGCATGCGCAACCTACCAGTGATCACACCCCTGAAGAAAAATCTCTCCCCATCCCTCTCGAAACCATCAATTGACAAGAGCTCCTGCGAAAGGGGTGGGCCCTTGCAATGGGAGTTTTGATTGTCTTGTCACGTGCACGTTGCATGTAGGTAAACGCAGCTTCAGCAAGTTCCTGAGGGCAATGGCCTTGCTCTCTGAAGACAGCTTTCCACAGCCCTCTCCCTTCTCCGATTTCCCGTGCTTACCACCCCTTCTTCCTTGAGCCTGGGGGTTGGGTAGGGCTGAGCAATCAGTGGCCATGAGTTCTTGGCACTTCGACTGGTCAGGTCACCGCTTTGACTGCAGCACTGCCGAAAGGAAGCTTCTCTGACCAGTTAGGCAGCATGCCCATTTAGTAAAATGACAGCAGATCTCTGTGCTCTCAATAATAAAGGCGCTAATCCTGTATTGAAGGACTCGTTACCTCCTGAAAGACTCCGCCTCCTAGTGTTCTAGAGTTCAACAGACAAATGGGGTAGGAGAGACAAAGGCTCAGAATGGGGAGATTAATCAGTTTTTTTTTTTTTTTTTGAGAACTGTACTCACCTTGGGAGGTTCTTGTGAGAACTAAATGAGGAGATGCATGAGTTGTAAAACACACATGTGTGTTATACTAGGGATCTAAGCACTGACTAACCGATCTAAGTGCTAACTCAGCCTCTGGCCTGTGAGTATACTATTATTGTTTTCACACGGGAAAGGGGAGACACAGAGAAATGAAGTGACTCAGCTGAGGCAGTGTAGTATTCCTCCCAAACACGCTGGCTAAAAGCTGTTACTCACAGTATTGTGGGATGGAGCCAGGGTCAGGTAACAGAAGGTTGGCTCTCTCTCTCTCCCATTGTATCCAGTGATCAGGGGAGAATGGAAACAAAAGCACAGATCCTCAGGATGGAGGCCATGCGAGAGAAACTCAGAGGCTCCTGTGGACCAGAGATCAGTGGATGGGCTGTGGGTGTGAGCTGAATGCTGACACAGGAGGTTCCAGAGAGACAGGCAGCTCAGAAATTAGATCTGCATCCAGGGAGAAGCAAAGCAGGGAATGCCTCAGTAATGCGCAGGACGTCTCAATCAGATGCTTACTGTGGTTTCTGCTAAACCAAGAACACATTAAAGAGTAGCTGACTTGGCAGGAGAAGGAGTTGGGATTAGGGAGAGCTATAGCTCTGGCAGGTGTAATGCTTTGACACTGATTAATGTTTGGTGGTGATAATCTTGGTTGACTCATTCATTCAACACATTTTTATGAACCACATGGATAAAGAGCTTATTTTCATAGCAGTAGATTCTTCCCTCCCTTAACACCCTGTCTCAGTTAGGGTTCCTATTGCTGTGATAAAACACCATGAAGAAAAGCAACTTGGAGAGGAAATGGTTTGTTTCAATTGACAACTTATAGTTCATAAAGGAAGTCAGGACAGGAACTAAAGGCAGAAACCTGGAGGCAGGAACCGAAGCCAGAGCTTCAGAAGAATGTTGCTTAATTAGCTTGTGTGAAAGCTAAAGTTATAGCTTACATTTTAATTACTGTGCCTAAGAGATTCATAAAACAGAAATGCCTCAAACCTGTGAGCCCCTTGGCCCACAGGTGTTTCTTGGGATGCTGGAGGCTGTCGTCCATGTAGGATAATAAGCCACATGTTTTCACTTCAGTAAACAAGCTTGGTTAACCCGGCTTCATTGGAAGCACTTGATCACATGTAAGCAGGAAATATTACAGCAGGATAAGTACTTGCCCCTGATTGGACCTGGGTGGGAAACACATAGCCGTCTGGGTTTGCCTTTATAAGCTTCTGCAAAATGTCACTTGTTAACCGTTTTGTGGTGTGATTCCTCAAGCCACCCACCTGGTTTTTACTTATTTATTTATATTTTTATTTTTATTTTTTTGAGACAGGATCTCTCATTGGCCTGGAACTCACTAATTAGGATAGGCTTGTTGGCCGGTGAGCATCTGTGAGCCAGGCTCTGTTTGTTCAGAGCCAGGATTAGAATCAAGTGCCACCGTGCCCTGCTTCTTAAAAGTATCTGAGTTCTGGGGATTCAAACTCAGGTCCCCATGCTAGTGCCTGAGTACTTTACTGACCCAACTATCTCCCCAGACGATCTTTACAAACATTTTTTTTGGGGGGGAGGGGTTGTTTTAGATCCGAGTGTGATGGTTCTAAAATTTGTCATTAATTCTAGTGCTCGGGAGACAGAGGCAGGAGGATCTCTGTGAGTTCAAAACCAGCCTGGTTTAAACAATCGGTTCTAGTCCAGCCAGGTTACATCATAAGACCTTGTTTCCAAAATCTTTTTGTTTTGACCAGCACAGGAAGTAATAGGTCTCAGTGCAGCATCTTCATGGGCTCATTACACTTCCTCTGTCACTTGTCTACTCTCTCATTGTCCCTGTGGTTGTCCCTCCTCTTCCCGCCTCACTTCCTGACTCCTTCTGGCTTATTCCCTTCCTTTCTTCAGAAACTCTCTTTTTTTGCTTTCTTATTTTCCATTACCCTCTTTCCTCCTCCCAAAGACCTCTTTCTAGCTCTCTCATGATCCCTTTGTAGTTTCATAACCTACAAACACACTCATGTACACACAGGAACACACACATGTACACACACACACACAGGCACACACACACACACACACACACACACTCCACATATGAGGGAAATATGACATTTTCTTTCTCGAGCCTGTCTTATTCACTTTACCATAATGATTTTCCTGCAGCTGTCATGACCTCCATTTTCTTCGCAGCTGCATGCCACTCATCTGCTCATGGGTATCTGCTCTGCCTCCACTTCCTGGCTGCTGTGAGTGGCACAGCAGTAATCATGGATGCACCAGCATCTTTGGACCTTGTTGATAGGAAGCCTTTTCTTTACATCCAGGAATGGTACAGTGGAGTCACCCGGTAGTTCAGTTTCAGACTTTTGAGGAATGTCCATGCAGATTTCCATGGCGGTTATACAAGTTTACATTCCCAGCAGCAACGAGTAAGGGCTCCTCTTTTCTTCAGATTCTTGACAGCACTTAATGTCATTTATTTTATTATTTTCTTATTCCATTTGTCTAGGATGAGAGGGGATCTCAAAACAGTTTTATTTACTTATAATTTTTTCAAAATATTTACTTTTTATTTTATGTGAACGAGTGCTTTACCTGCATATATATCTGTGCGACATGTGCTTGCCTGGAGCCCATGGAGGTCAGAAGAATGTGCTAGGCTACCTGGAAATGGAATTATAGACATTTGTGGGCCACCATGTGGGTACTAGGACTTGAACCCAGATCCTCTGGAACAGTAGCCACTGCCTACAGCTGCCACCGGCCATCTCTCCATCTCCCCAGCCCCTCACATCAGTTTTGATGCACATTTCTCTTATTTATTAAATTAATTTGTGTGTGTGTGCATGTGTGTGTGTGTGTGTGTGTGTGTGTGTGTGTATGTGTGTGTGTACATGTGTGTATGTGCAACCACATGCTTGTTGCAGTCAGAGGGCAATGAAGAAGTTATTTCTCTCTTTCTACCATGTTGGCCCCAAGGATCATACTTCTGCTGTAAGGTTTGTTTTACCTGCTGAGCCATCTTGCCAGCCCCGGTCCATTGATTGATTGGATGGTTTGGTTTAGGGTGTTTAAAATTTAAGTTATAGACATTAGTTATTAACATTAAGTGTAGATATTAATGCCCTGTCTGATACACGACTGGCAAAGGTTTTCCCCTCCATAGACTGTGTGACTCTCATGATTAGTTCCCTTGCTGTGTGAAGGTTTTTTCTTGGTTCATATACTACCACTTGCAATTCTTGTGATTATTTCCTGTGCTTTTAGACTCCTTTGCAGAAAGCTTTTGTGCATGTCTTTACTTGGAAGTGTTTTTCCAGAACTGTTTGAGTTTCAGGTCTCCTATTAAGGTCTTTGATCTATTTCAAATTGATATTTGTGCATTGTGGATTGCTTATGATAATGTATTGGCATTTTTCACAATGGTAGTTCTGCCAGTCCATCAACACAGGGACTCTTTCCATCTTCTAGGGACTTCTTCGAGTCTTTCTTCAGTGTCTTAAAGTTTTCATTGAGAGGTCAATTTTATTTTTGGGATTGTGTTTCTTTTCAAATGATTGTGAATGGGACTCCCTGATTTCTTTGTGGTTTGTTTGTAGGAGTATATAAAAAGCTGACGGTTGTTATGTCTTCGTGTGATTGCTGAAAGAGTTTATCAAATCTCCTATTCTTATTTTCTGGTGGACTCTTCAGTTCTTTGAAGTGTAGGCTCATGCTGTCTGAAAACGGGGATGATTTTCCAGAGTTCCAATGGCTTGGTTGTCAGCATATGGTACTTGTATGACAGTAGGGAACAGTCTGACTTCTCTAATGATTTACGTCGCATTTCTCTCTCTCTCTCTCTCTCTCTCTCTCTCTCTCTCTCTCTCTCTTTCTTTCTTTCTCTCTTCCTTTCTTTCTTGTGTCTGAGCATTCTAGGCAAGACTTCAAGCAGTGTGTTGGACAAGAGTGGAGGGCAGAGGGCTGGGGAGAAGACTCAGCACTTAAGAGCACTTGCCACTCTTCCAGAGCACCCAGATTCAATTCCCTGCACTCATATGGCAGCTCCTATTGGTAAGTCTGGTCCGAGGGGATCCGATGCCCTCTTCTGGCATCCAAGGACACTGCATGCATGTGGTACACATATACATGCATACAAAACACTCATGCACATGAAATAAAAACAAATTTTAAAAAAGTATAAAAGGGAGTGGAGTTAATGGAGAACCTTGTCTTTTTCAGATTTGAGAGGAGACTCTTCTAGGTTTAACCTATTTAGTATAATGTTGGCTACTCTTAAGATAGTTTCTTCTCAGGTTTGAAAGAAACCACTCATATGACAACAAATACTTCTTTTTCTCATTTTTGTTTTTGTTTTTATTCCTCTTCCCTCTAGGAAGAGAAAGACAATTATCAATGGCACACAGCCATTGTGACAAAGTGAAGTCAGCAGTGGCTTTATGCTCAGGAAAGAATTCCGGGTCTCCTTCCCATGATTTCAGGAACTCCATAAGGTTAGGGGAGCTTTTGTGCTAACAATGCAAATGTCCCTCAAGTATAGCCTTTCTTATTATTTTAATATTTTAATGCATGTGAGTGTTTTGCCTGCATGTATGTGCACCATGGGCATGGAATCTAAAGTCCCACAGTCTTACACATTAAAAGTTCAATCAATTTAAAATGTCCAATATCTTTTAAAATTCAAAGTCTCTTAACTGTGGGCTCCACTAAAATACATTCTTCCTCAAGAGGGAAAAATATCAGGGCACAGTTACAATCAAAAGCAAAACCAATGTCTGGGGTCCAATTCACGATCTTCTGGGCTCCTCTAAGGGCTTTGGTCACTTCTCCAGCTCTGCCCTTTGTAGCACACATCTTGTCTTCTGGGCTCCAGATGCCTGTACTCCACTGCTGCTGCTGTCCTTGGTGGTCATTGCATGGTACTGGCATTCCCAAAATACTGCTGTAACTAGGCTTTACCAATAGCTTCTCATAGACTGTCTTCACGGTGCCAAGCCTCAACTTCTTTGCATGACACCTTTGGTCCTGGGCCATCAATTGCAAACTGAGGCTGCACCTTCACTTATGGCCTCCCATGGCCTCTCACTGTGCCGAGCCTCAGCTGCTCTCCATGACCCCTTTGTGCTGTCAAAACCAGTACCACCTGGGTGACTCTTACACATTACCAAGTCCTGCTGCAGCACAAGGTACAACCTTGGCTATCTCTGGAACACAACCTCTTTGTGCTCTCAGAAACCACTTCCCAGAAGATATCACCTCAGTGATGCTGGTCTCTTCTTCATTATCGCTAATTTCTTAGCTCCAGCTAACCAGCATCAATAGTCCCAGTAATGCAAAGTTTTCAGTTTACATTACTTGTTAATCACAGCTGATACTTCAGCCCCAGCTAACCAGAACCACAGAATCTTCACAATCAAAACAACATGGCCCTGATAAGAGTCTTTAATCTTCCCTCTGAAATTTCACAAGCCAGGCCTCCATCTCTGCACTGTTCTCAACATGATCTTCCAAGCTCCCACAGAACATCCCACAGAGTTCTTAACAACCAGTGCCTCTTCTAGCTCAAAGTTCCAAAGTCCTTCCACAGTCCTCCCCAAAACATGATCAGGTTGTCACAGGTTGTCACCATGGGCATGGAATGCCCATGGAGGCCAGAAGATGGCATTCCATTCCCTGGACTGGAGTAAGGCATAGTTGTGAGCTGTTTCATGGGCTCTGGAAATTGAAGTCAGGTCTTTTGGAAGAGTAGCCAGTGCTCTTAACTGCTAAGCCATCCATCTGGTTAGCGCTAATATAGTCTTTCTTAGGCTATCTTCTAGGGACTTAAGTTCCAGGAGACAGGACAGAAGAATAAAACACCCATACGTTGCCATGCCCTCTGCAGCTCTATGCTTTCTCTCCTTAGCTGTCATGTTTTGCTTAGCTGTCATGTTTTGCTTCAGTATTCTTTCACCTTGTTAGCAAGGACTGTGAGCCCAGCCCTAAGATGTGGCAAGTTGCTTTCAGTAGGAGCACCAATAGGCCTACACTGGATTCTCATCTCCATCCTAGAGATGTGTGTGCAGGTTCATGTGACCGCTCTCGGCTAGGGCACCTCTGAGGGTGTGACTGCAGCTGACTGCCAGCCCCATGGGAATTTCTGACACTGGGAGGGCCCTTCTGTGTCATCCACAGGCAGGAATGGTGTGAGTGTTCTGTCTGGAAGTCATTTGAAAAAGGCCGCTGAGGGAGTCTCTTTTCCTCAGGTCAGGTAGGTCGCCTGGGTTCAGGGCCATGCTTGGGTTGAGGGGAGGTGGTTACTCTTGACAGCCGGCATTTGGGATGTTTGGGAAAGTGAAGGTTTTAGCTCAAATGCATAGGCAGCAATAATAACAATAACAGACCCAAACAAAGGAGACCCTGGGTGGATATCACTCTTCTATTCCTCCTGCCAATCTTTTGCTTTTGTTTTCTGCAATTATTGATGTCAGAAGTGTGGAGTTCCCAGGAAAGTAGAACAAAAATACTAGCAACATAAACAAAAAGGAGTCTACTTAAAAAACCAAAAAGAAAAAAAAACCCTCACTGCTCAAATACTATAGCAGCAAAATATAGAAGTGAAGTTGTGTTAGACTCCGTCCACCTTCTGCTCAGTTTCCAGTTACTGTGGTATCTGTGTTGTGCCTATGTGATGCTTTTGCTGACCACATGGCTTTTTCTAATGGGTTAATTTCACATAGAGAAATGTATAGAGTGTATACACCTTGATTAGTTTCGGAGGGACTCCTATGCCCATCAAGGTAAGCATTTCTCTTACCGTTATTCCCTATGACCCTTTCTGGTAGACCCTTCTGTCTTCGTGGCAGCCAAGATTAATTTTGATCACTATGGATTAGTTTTACCTGAATTTTAATTTTCATGTAAGAGGACTGACTTTGATATACATGTATCTAAGGATTAGCTTTTACTTCTGTAATGATACTCATGTATTTTAGATTAATTATAAAACACATACACTTTACAAAACTTTGTTTTATGTATATGAGTACTGTCCGCAGACACACCAGACGAGGGTATTGGATCCCGTTACAGATAGATGGTTGTATGTGGACCTGTATACTGGAGGCTATCCGTGGAGATCTCTGGCCCAGCCAAGTGGGAGGGTTCAAAGGGCACAGGCAGGGAGGGGAAGTATCTCCGCCACCTCACTGTCTCTGCTGCTGTCACTGCTGTTGTTCTGAGATGCCACAGTGGCTAGTGGCTGCGCTGCGCTGAGCGGAGCCGGGCTGAGCCTGCGGAAAGCTGGCTAGCCAGCGAGGCGCGTGTAGGGGAGCTTCTGGTGGCAAAAGTTTCTGAAGAGCAGTTCTCTTCCTGGGCAGTGTCACAGCTCGTGTGACAGATGGATGCTTTCAGACAATGGAGTAATTTTCACACCTTTATTCCTTCTGGATAGGATCTTATATACAGTTTTGGGGCAGGTTGGAATCTGACAGTAGGTGCTTCCTATTGGCTTGATCTGTGATGTTAGGGATGCCTCATCTACATGTGGAGGGGCTTGGGGTGTTGCTCCTACGTCACTCATGGCCACAAATCTCTACACAGGGCTGTAGCTACAGGATAGGGTCCTGGTGCCAGGAGCAGGGGAAACTCCTACCATCCCTTCAGGGTCCCCAGGGCTTCTAGCCTTAGCTCAACTTTATCAAGCTTCCTCTCATGTTCCACTGTCCCACCGTTGTGAGCCACCCTGTGGTTTCTGGGTCATCTCTCCAGACCCCCACCTTTTTTTTTTTTCCTAGACAAGGTCTCTCTACATAGCTCTGGCAGTCCTGCAGTTCACTAGGTAGACCAGGCTGGCCTTAAGCTCTGATCTCTTTGCCTCTGATCAGACTGAGTACTGGCTCCCAAGTACTTGGATTAAAGGTGTGCAGCACTGTGTTCTGTTAACACATACACTTTTATTATAATATTAAGTATGACAGTAATATTATATGACATTAAAATCATCATAAAGCCTATAATACTCATAATTCTGTATATAAATATATGTTACATACATACTTTAAATGGAATTTTTCCATATGGGCCTACAATTGTGGCTCCAAGTTCTGCCCCACTTCTGGGATGTTGGAACTCAGCCTGGCAGATGAAATGCAGAGAGCTAGATTGCTGTCAGGTGATAGGCTCACAGGAAGCACTCCATACACTCAGGGAGTGGGAAAACTCAGCCTAAAATGTGACTCGACTCTCAGGCATCCAGACATCGTTGCATGGAGGAGTTGGTAACAGAGGGGGCCCACAGGCCTGTGGGGAGGTCTGGCTGGAGGTTCCCAAACTCCTGGACATCCAGACGACCTGGTCCATGGACTGAGGTGCCTGGGGCTGGGAGAATTGGGAACTCTGGCTTATTGTATCAGAGATTGTCCTTAGTTTCAAAATTGTCTGGGAGGATGGAGGAGTCTTCTGCAGAAGATTTAGGTGGCTGGGCTCTGTAGGAAAAGGCTTTCTCCCTGCTTCCCACAGTCGTTCTTGATGAGAGAGACAGTCCTTGGTTCCAAACTGTTTATTGATTATTCATCATGGAAAATGGATACATACCACCCCCTCAGGGTGGACCAGAGATTAAATACCTTTTGCAGGAAGGAATGTCTTTAGCTTATTGGCTAAACCCTTAGGGCCTCTGGATACCTCATTAGCACGGAGAACTCTATTCTGATCTATGCAACCATAGGTCACATTGTGTGGTCACGTGACAGGGGCCTGGCTGGAACCAGGTGAAGCTCCTACCATCCTGTCTGGTATGAGGTTCTGGGGCTTCCAACCCACTCAACCTTACCAAGTTTCCTGGTACGGTCCATTGTCCTACACACAATGCTCCCTCCAAGAGACAAAGAACATCTAGTAAAACCGCAATACCAGACATACAAAAGCCCTCTTTGGAGTATTGGTCTGGGTTGTCCAGGAGACTTTCAAACATTACAGACTATGGTCACTGCCCTTGACTGCTCCCAGAGGTGAAAGGTAAGGTCCTACCGATGAAAAGTACCATGTGTTTCAGATGTAGGACCTGACGTCCCTGAGCTAGAATTGATTTAAGAGCCCTCTTAAATCAGGGTAGCAACCATCAGTCCTACTCAGCTCTGATATCTATAAACCACAACAATGACCAGCATGACAAGATATGCCTACGGGTGCACCAGTGGTACACATGCCTTGGTTATAACCAGCAGTCCTCTAATTGGACTAAATCTTTTTTTTTTTTCAAGATTTATTTTATTTATTTATTTTTATGTGTATGAGTGCACTGTAGTTGTACAGAGGGCCGTGAGTCATCCTATGTGTGGCTGCTGGGAATTGAACTCAGGACCTACCCTACCACCATGCCCACTTGTCTACTCCAGTAATGTCTTCAGTATCAGGGTTAAAAGCCTGATCATGGACAAGAGGCATTCTGACTTCAAAGGGAGTTTGTGCCTCCTGGGTATTCAGTCAGTCGTGGCATCCCCTAACTCAGAGGTAGCCCAGATATATCCTTGCGAACTTACGTGCTAGGTGCCCACCAAGATATGATTTATTAATAGCTAGACAAAATTGGACATTGCTCTCTGAACTTTACCAGTGTTCCAACATCTTAGCCAAACTCTGGCTTGGAATTTCATAAAGAATGTTACCCATCCAGACTAATTGCCTTCGGCATTGTGGGTAGGGCACTGAAGTTTACAGAATGGGAGACTTATCCTAGGGCAAGGTCAAGTAGAATCCTCATTCTCAGTCAAGTACTGCAGCTGAACCACTCCTATGAATTAGTAAGAAAGAGACTTGTCTCTACTAGCCCAGAAGATTAGCATAGTGGGTGTTTTACTAAGGATGGGTGGGACCTTGAGTTGAGTGTGTGTGTCTGAGAGACAGTGTGCAGCAGTCAGCATTCTAGATTGGAGATTCGGGCCTCTACCCTCTTGGCTGGCACACTTGCAGCCCCCCCTCCCCCCCAACTCCAGCTGGGTCGCATGGGCCCTAGCATGCTTGGAGCCCCGGGGGGGGGCGGTGCACCAGTCCAGAGGAGATGGCAGCTGTTTTAGACCCAGTGTGTTTTAGATGGCCTCAGATGTACCTCAACTGTTGAGCTGCCAGATTTCTCATTTCTCTTTTATAATGACTGTAAAAACCTCATGCCATTTTTAAGAAATACACTCAGACTCAGCACTTCCTTGTGTTGACTCTGTTTGTCACTCGCCAAGAGGTCCCCCCCCCCCACGCAATGAACCCAGTCTGTGGCACCACCCCCCCTTGCTCCAGCTCCGCTCACTCCAGCTCTGCTCGTTCCAGCGTAATTCACTGTAGCTGTCTTCAGATGCACCAGAAGAGGGCATCAGATTTCATTATGGGTGGTTATGAGCCACCATGTGATTGCTGGGATCCGAACTCAGGACCTTTGGAAGAGCAGTCAGTGCTCTTACTCCCTGAGCCATCTTGCTAGCCCTGGACTTAAATCTTGCTCAACAAGAGAGAAACCATGCCTGGTACTGGAAACCTAGCCACCTATCCAGGCCTGGTAAAGTCATGGGTCTTAGAGGGAAAATCTATAACTATCACTTTACTGAACCAGTACAACACAACCGCTAACTGCATTCTAACTGTTCTTGAACTTACCGGTAAGTGTAGCCCTCACTGCTCACCGAGGAAACCTCTCTTTATAGCAGACAGAAACAATTACAGAAAACTAGAAACAGTAAAAATGCAGAGTTGTAGAACATATTTTTCAATCACAGAGTACATGTCAGGTACTGTTGTACTGTCAGGTACCGTCCCAATGGATCCATCGACAACTCATACACCTAAGGCTCAGAGATCACTGGGGATGATGAGGGAGAAAGGTTGTGAGACACAGATGATCAGTAAGTTTTCCGTGAGACCGAGTCTCTCATGACGGTCAGAAGCTGCACCCTAAAGTCTTAATAGCATGACGGTGTAAGCGTTAGCCGAGTGAACAGATACAACAAGAACTGGAATGCTGGGGTACTTGGGAAAAACACTGACGGCCTCAACCCTACACAAAAACCTACAGGCAACTAAGGAAAGCTGAGATGGGGAGAAGTTGTCCTACATAGGGAAGAGCATACCAGTTGGTTCTCTAGTACCAAATGGTCAGCCCTAGAACATACCTACAAGTAACATTATATAGACTGAGCAGATTATATTTAGAAGCATATTTGTATATATACACACACGTATGCACACATAATAATAATTAATGAAAAAAGAGCCCATGAACTTGAAAGAGAGCAAGGGGGGATATAAGGGAGGGTTTAGGGAGAGGAAAGGGAAGGAGGAAGCAATATAGTATAGTCTCAGAAAATATTATCAACCTATGAGCCACTTCCTATAGGTAAACATTGAATAGGTATGACTTATGTATATGTGTGTTTTGATACATGTATGTATGTGTTTTTGTGTGTGCTCCAGAGTCCATGTGGAGATCAAAGCACAACTTCCATGTTAGTCATTATCTTCTACTTTATTTGTTCACTGCTACCTAGGCCAGGGTAGCTGGCCCATGGGCTTCTTGGAATCCTCCTGATTTTGCCTCTTGTCACATGATAGGAGTTCTGAGATTATATATGCTCCTTACATAGCTTTACTTAGGTTCTGGGGATTCTATCTAAGGTCCCCATGCACACATGGCAAATGCTGGCCCCACTGACCCACTTTCTCAGACCTCAGGTTCCCATGCATGCATGCATGGCAAATGCTGGACCCACTGACCTACTTTCCCAGCCCTGTGGTTCTCATGCATGCATGGCAAATGCTGGACCCAGTGACCCACTTTCTCAGCCCTGTTGGTATATTGTTTAAAAGAGGTTTCTCAAAGTATGATATCCAGACTGGCAACTTCAGAAGAACCTAGATATATAAGATTTCCAGGTCTCTTAACAGCAATGTGGGGTTCAGAAAAGGTTAAGAAGCCTGGCAGAATTTTGCTATATCAGTATTTGAGAACCATCTTTTTCTTTTGGTCCTCTAAGGATGCTTATCCTATCTTGAAACTCCTTAATCTGATGACCTACATCTCCAAACACCATCGTATCACATATGGGCTTGGTTTGTGGTCCATGGCTAATTCTCTTCCAAGATGACATCTGTGGTTTTGATAGGACACATCTTTTTATAGACCGTTGAAATGAGGCTCTCAGATCCTTGCTTCGAGTTGGCTAGCAGCCATCTCAGCTTTCCACGAGTCTCTCCAGTGTAACATATGACTTAACCTCTCAGAGCCAAGCCCTCACTTTTTCTAATCTGTGAGATGGGGATATTATAGTTGTTTTTAGAGTGGTTGCGGCAACACTATGATTATATTGAAAGTGACTATGTGCTCAAGCTTGCACACTGTCAGGGCTTCCTGATCGCCAGCATAGGCATTTCAGCTCACCTGTGCCTGGGAGGGCTGTCAGTGCCAGAGTGTGCCCCCATCCCTACTGCATCAAAGACATTTCCCCTCAGAAATGCCAAGTCAAAACCTACTTCGTGGGAGATGATCACAGGCACCACTGCTTTAAAGCTGCCTCCTTGCAGTGGGGGAATGGCTCTGTTTAGTGCGCCAACCTGTGGCCACGTGTAGCTCCTTACATTTCAACCCTTTAAAAAAGACCCAGGTAAAAATTCAGTCCTGAGAGAGATCTGTTTTGCTGTGGGACCCTATATCACATCACAGGCAATTCTCAAAGCTGTACCTCAGAAAACTGAGCAGTCACACTTAAGTGCTGTGACCCCCTCTTAAGTGCACCCCAGCCTCTTGGGTCAGGCCTCGGAGTTTCCTCTGATCCTTTAGTTCTGGACCCCTTCCCATGTTTATTGCCTGGAGCAAGACCTGGCTTTTCTGGGATGCGCAGTCTTTGAGCCGTGTTTGTGGAGTTGAGCTCAGTTTGTCCTGTCTCTTAAACAGTTGCCTCTGGGCTCTGGGGTTCTCTGTTTTGGTTGATACCCCAAAGCATCTGTGTAGCCTTGGACACAGCTTCACAAGGCACTTTCTAGAAGCCCTAGAGACCGAATCTTTCTCAGTCATCACTTAGGGCTGCTGGAGGGGCAGTGGTGCTGGGGAAGTTGGTCTTAGTACTATGGGTTAATGTAGAGCACTGAATCCTCACTGAGTCGACATGAAACTGGACTTAACGTCTGTTCTGAATTATCTTTCTGCTTAAAGAGGGACCCTAACTTGCAAAAAAATATATTATTCAGCCTGATGCTGATTTCATTTCCTAAAGTGATTGAGTCCAAAAACCATTTTAATTGAATTCAGCCTCTTGACCTGACACTGACTTATTCTCTCTCCTCCTGCTTTCCAACATTACACAGGGGAGGAGGAGGAGGAGGAGGAGGAGGAAGAGGAGGAGGAGGAGACGAATAGGACAATTCACATGGATTTATAGGCCTGGCTCTTTCCACATTCCATAAAGCCCAGATGACCGGCTAGGAAAGAGCTGCAGCATTTACTGGAGCCTGGTAAGGCCTCATTACCACCCCGGCTCCGCACAGGGGGCGTTGGGCTCCAAATGGAGTGCAGTGGAGGGAGTAATTGACTCCGCTGCCCTGGCACCTGGTGCTTCTGCCAAGTACCTAAGGTCAGTGCAGCAAACTCTGGTGATGGTCCGGCTGTAGAGGCTTCAGTGACAGGGGGAAGAGAACTTAGTCGAGGTCCCAGGTCTCAGGGCGGTTTCATTTGTGTGTATTTGAGTAGTGTGGACACGGTCTTTTCAATCACATGCTATATGTCAGGTACTCTAGGGGAGACAGTCACAGACATGGCCCCTGCCCCTTTCCATCCTTGGGGGCTCTGCTAGGGCATTGTCTTAGTCAGTGTTCTATTGCTGTGAAGAGACAACCCTTCTTCAAAACGCACAGCCAGTGACACACTTCCTCCAACAAGGCCACGCCCACTCCAACAAGGCCACATCTCCTAACAGTGCCATTCTCTATGAGCCTACGGGGTCATTTTCATTCAAACCACCACAGGCACTAACCTCCCTTACATTTCAACTCCTTAAAATAAAACCCAAATGAAAGTTCATTCTGCAGTCAGATCTGTTGTGTTTGACGTGCTCAGAAGCCACCCCAAATACTATCACAGTGGACAGCATAGATGTAGGACATTTCCACCATCACACAAAATTATCTCAGACATTTTTGCCTGGTGGGGATATGAACAGTAGAGTATGGAATCAGCCATTATGTGAACTGATGCAACAGTAATAAACTTCATATATTGTCATGCAACGAAGAAGGCAAAACGTGAGGTATGCTAGAGTTGCCATTTTTGAATAGGAAATGTGAGCGTCCCTCCCTGAGAGGAGGACACCAGCAAAGGTCTCAGGAGCAGCTGCTTGAGCAGGAAGGAAAGCGATGTTAGGTGTGGTCAGATCCTGGGTGGAGGCCCAGCTATGAGGAGCCAAGAGGAAGGGTATGCACTCAATTCCAAGTAGGGGCCACAAGAGCATGTTATGATTTGCTACACATACTGGTCTGGCTCCTGGATTAAAAGATTAGTAGAGAGGCAAAGAAGCCAGGACGGAGCTATTGAAGGTGCTCTAGTGAGAGATGTTGAGGTCTTGTCATCACATGGCAAAGAGGAAGCAGCTAACCCTAGAGGGAGACCACATTCCTGATGGTTATTCTGTGGGAGGCAAGTTCTCATCTGGGAAAGAAAGAAAGAAAGAAAGAAAGAAAGAAAGAAAGAAAGAAAGGAAGGAAGAAAGAAAGAAAGGAAGGAAGACAGGCAGACAGACAGACATCAATAACACTTAGAGGGTGACTCCATTAGAAGATGCAGGGAGACAGCAAGGCAGTACTGTCCAGTGCAACAGCATCCATCTCATCTGACTTTGCTTTGTTCTGAGACAGGGCCTTACTATGTTGTCCTGGCTGGCCTGGGACTTGGTATTGTAGATCAGGCTGCCTTGGAACTCACAAAGATCCACTTGCCTCTGCCTCTGTGCTAGGATTAAAGGTGTGCACTATCATGTCCTTCTTGGCCTTTATTTATTTATTTTTTTGAAGACAGGTTTATGTTGACCTTGAACTTCTGACCCTCCTACTTCCACCTTCCTAGAGCTGGGCTGTAGCTGTACACGTCGCCACAGCCAATTTTATGTCTCTGGGGTTCCAACCTAGGACTTAGTGAAGACTAGGCAGGCATATTTCCACTTAGCCCCAGGTGGTCTTACCATGAGACCTTGTATCACCTTGAACTTTTCCCATTATGTTGAATTATTATTGCTTGTTTACTTGTGATTTTTGGGACAGTAGGGACAATATCTGTGCTAGCTTGCGAGCATGTTTAACTCACTATCTACTCCATATAGGTACTTAGGAGGTATCTGTTGAATGAGTGAGTAAATTAATTCATAAAAATTGTTGATTCATCCCATTAAGGTTAGCTGCTTTTCTTCCTCAATGCCTTTGTTTCCTTCACCATTACAATGTTTCCAATACTGTGCAAACAGGGATCCTTCAGGCTTCCTGTCCCAAGTACCGCACTGCATCCTACAGACTGCATCCTTATCTAACATTACGTTTCCTCACAGTTGTAGAGGGTGTAGTAAGTCTGAGGTCAGACAGCAGGGCCAAGCTCTGGTGAGGGCCTCTTCTTGGTTTCTAGGTGGCTACTGTCTTATTCTTCTGTTTTTAGAGGAGAGGGAGGGAGGGAGGCAGGAAGAGAGAGAGAGGGGAGGGGAGGGAGGGAGAGAGAGGAGGGAGGGAGGGAGGGAGGGGGAGAGAGAGAGAGAGAGAGAGAG
>JADRCD010203213.1:28331-51785 GCA_019843815.1 Montemys delectorum
AGAGAGAGAGAGAGAGAGAGAGAGAGAGAGAGAGAAATTAAAAATAGTTCCTTTCTGCTGCTCTTTTTCTTTCAGAGGTGCTAACCCCAGCAAAATGATCTATCCTGTACTCTCATAACTTCATTTAATCCCCATGTCTTCCCACAGGCCCATCTTTAAATCCTGTCATACTTGTGCTCAGGACATGAATATATGAATAGGAGACACACAGACATTTAACCATTGCGCATATCCAGTACTTTAGAATAAAAAGGAAAATCTATTGCAGGGTATGTTTGGCATACATGTGTGAACCTGGTTTGAGGCCAGCCTGAGCTACAGAGTGAAACCTTGCATCAGGTTTTTTGTTTTTAGATTTTTTTTTTTAAAGTACAGAGTATTTTGTCTTTTTTTTTTTTAAAGATTTATTTATTTATTTATTATATGCAAGTACACCATAGCTCTCTTAAGACACTCCAGGAGAAGGCATCAGACCTCATTACAGATGGTTGTGAGTCACCATATGGTTGCTGGGATTTGAACTCAGGTCCTCTGGAAGAGCAGTCAGTGCTCTTAACTGCTGAACCATCTCTTCAGCCCATCTCTCCAGCCCAAGTATTTTGTCTTTGTTTACATCTGTGTATTACCTGTTTGCAGTGCCTACTGAGGCCAGAAGAGGGCATCATTTTCCCTGAGACCAGAGTTCCAGACTGTTGGGAGCCACCACGTGGGGGTTAGAAATCAACCAGGGTTCTCTAGGAAAGCAGTCAGGGCCCTTAGCAGTCTTAGCAGCCACAGAATGTTATCTTAATTAGGAACAAAAGCCAGGTCACAGGACATGGTTTGAGGTGTATGGGAAAGGGCAGACAACCATCCAAGGATTACACATGCTCTCCCGCATGGCTGTAGGCTCTAGGAGTCTCCTCTATACAGGGGTAGGACAATGCTTCCTTCCAAGCAGGATGATCAGGAAAAGAGGGAAGGAGGGGACAATCCCAGCCTCTTCTCAGTAATTTTCAGAGGCACACTTCATGCCCTTGGGACCATGAGGGGTAGGGGGTGGGGTGGCTGGTCTGCTTGCACAGATAAGATCTCAAACAAGACTAATGCCACAATCCAAAAGCCTCATTCTCTTTAGCATGCAAACTCCCTTGGTCATGAAGCCAAAAGCTCCAGTGTTTGAATGCCTGTTCCTCTGTTCGTCAGGATCAGGACTTGGGAAGCCATCTGTGAGTCACTGTCCCTGGGGCTGCTCAGTCCTTAGATGGTGAAGGGGGACATCTGGGCTGTCTAATGGAACATGTTCTTCTTGGAAAGGCATAGGACTTCTGCAGCATCCCCTAGACGCTACCACATGCTCAGTGTCAGGTCCTGATGGCTAGGAGATGAATTTCCTGGTCTTTCTTCCCTCCTTTCCTTCCTGTTCCTCTTCCCAACTTCCTCCCTCTCCCGCAATTCTTTCTCTGTGTCTCTGTCTGTTTCTTTTCCCCTCCCTCCCTCCCTCCCTCCTGCCTCCCTTTCCTTTTTTCTTACTTTTATTTGTTTGAGACTGGATTTTACTGTGGAACTCACTAAGTGACCAGGCTGGCCTTGGACTCACACAGGTGCACCTCCCGTTGCTTTCCAAGTGCTGAGACTAAAGGGATCTCTCTCTCTCTGTCTCTCTGTTTCTCTGTCTGTCTCTGTCTGTCTCTGTCTCTGTCTCTGTCTCTCTCTCTCTCTCTCTCTCTCTCTCTCTCTCTCTCTCTCTCTCTCTCTCTCTCCCCTTTCCTTTCTTGAGACAGGGTCTCACTTACCTCACACTGGCCTCAGACTCACTAAGCAATTGGGGATGACCTTGATTTCCCCTTCTCTTACATCTGTGTCCCGAGTGATAGGATTAGTGGCATGTGCTACCACTTCTGGTTTATGCAGTGCTGGGGATGGCACTTGGGGCTTTGGGCAGAGAAGGCAAGTGATCTACCAATGGAGCTACATCTTTAGCCTCACCTGCCATTTCTTCAGGCTGCAGGTGTCTTTCAGCAGGTGCCAGGTGTGTGTGTGTGTGTGTGTGTGTGTGTGTGTGTGTGTGTGTAGAGACAGGACATGATGTCAGGTCGGGTGTTCTGAATTCCTGCCTGGCTCTCCCCTGTATTAGCTTTAGAATGGCTATACCATCTATAACGTGGGGGCAGTCTAACCTACAGGCCTGGTTCAGGTTGTGGCTTTGGATGAGAAGGTTCCAGATGATGTTATGCCATGTGTAGCACTTCTGGTGTGGGTCTATCCTACATGTCCCATTCTAAGTGGTTCTTAGCAGACAAGATTTTTATGTATCCTTTTCATTCTGGAATGGCACCTTGATTTTCTTTTGGGAACTCATCCTACCTCTGGGGCCAAGTTGACTATTTGGAACATGGCCCAGGGCAGGGTTACTATGTTCCTACCACTCATCCACGATAGCCATTGTTCTGGGCTAGACCATTCCCAGGATATTTATAGGAATTTCTGGGGAAAAGTCTTTATTGCTGGGATTGCCAGGCTGAGAGAACTTAGAGCTGCTGGAGACCTCTTTTACCATGGGGCGAGCCTGCCTCCCTACAGGAAAGCAAGACAGAGAATTAGAGAAAGACAGAGTGTCCTGTTGCCTGGATCTAGCCATATCTTATAGATGCTAATTGTGAGCAGAGTGTATAATATTCATATGTAGCTCGCTTTCTGTAGCTTGTCAATCACAGCCTTCAGTGACATTCCATCTAGGCTGTTGGTGTTCTTCTCATAGACCTGAAGAATTGATTTGTTTATTACAGAGGTGAAATGAATAATATAGAAAATTAACTACAAAGACTGGAGGGCTGGCTCGGAGGTTAAGAGCACTGGCTGCTCTTGCAGAAGATCTGAGTCCAATTCCCAGCACCTACATGGTGCTTCATTACTATTTGTAACTTCCAAGAGATCTGACAGACTCTTATGATCTCCATGGGCGCTAGGTACACACAGTACATAGTCATTCATGTAGGTAAAACATCCACATATATGAAATAAAATAAAAATAAAAATAGGCACATTGAAGTATGAAATCAAAGGACTTTTATCACATTTATAGAGTGGTAGTTATCACCTATGTTTACTGCCCAAATGTGTCATCACCAAAGAGAGCCAAACCTCCAATATTTCATATAAAGAATCCTTTTGTGTCTGTTTTCTTTCATTTAGCACCATGCTTTTAAGATTCATTCTACTGGAGCTGGAGAGATGGCTCAGCGGTTAAGAGCACTGGCTGCTCCTCCAGAGGTCCTGAGTTCAATTCCCAGCAACCACATGGTGGCTCACAACCATCTGTAATGAGATCTTATTCCCTCTTCTGGTGTGCCTGAAAACAGCTACAATGTGCTCATATACATTAAATAAATAAATTTTTAAAAAGATTCATTCTACTAAGCCTTTTTTTGTTTTGTTTTGTTTTGTTTTGTTTTTTTGAGACAGGGTTTCTCTGTACAGCCCCGGCTGTCCTAGAACTCACTCTGTAGACCAGGCTGACCTGGAACTCAGAAATCTGTCTGCCTCTGCCTCCCAAGTGCTGGGATTACATGAAAACAGAAAAATGCTATTCAAATATTCAGATATTCTGCTAATCCACTCACCTGTTTATGATGTGGTAGTTTGAATGTAATTGGCCCCATAGGTCCTTAGGGAATGACACTATTAGGAAGTGCAGAATCATTGGAGTACATATAGCCTTGTTGGAAGAAGTGTGTCAGACATTGAGGTCTTTTATATGTTTGAGCCACGCCCCTTGGGACAGTCTTTCCTTGTTGCCTGCAGATCAAGATGTAGAACTTTCGGCTCCTCCAGCACCGTGTCTGCCTTCATACTGCCATGCTTCCTGCCATGATGATAATGGACTGAACCTTTGAAACTGTTAGCAAGCTCCAATTAAATGTCTTTTATAAGAGTTGCCTTGGTCATGGTGTCTCTTCACAGCAATGTAACCATAAGATATTTAATTATCATTAATAGTGCTGCTAAGGACATTTGCTATATGTGTGTTAGCATTGTATATTGGGGGATTTGTATATTTTTTTAAAAAGATTTGTTTGTTTTTATTTTATTTGTATGGGTGTTTTACCTGCAAATATGTCTCTAGCCTATGTACATGCAGCACCCAGGGAGGCCAGAAGATGGGGTTAAGTCTCTCCTAAAACTGGAATTAGAGACGGGTGAGTCCCTGTGGTGGTGCAGAGAACCAAATTTGGATCCTCTGGAAGAGCAGCCGAGTGCTCTTAACTGATGAGCCATCTCTCCAGCCCTAAAATTTCTATGTTTTTGCATGCTGGAGGAATCAGTCTCTGGCTTGTAATAGGCATGGTAAACGCCAAGTTCTCTGGACTTTGCTTGTAGAGTTTACATTTTTTCCTTTATTTCTGAGAATTTCATGCATTTGTATAATGACATATGAGCATGTCTACCCCCCTCATTTCTTCCCACAACACATCTACCTCCCAACTTCATACCTTTCCCTTTCCTTTCTTTTCTTCCTCTTCTTCCTCCTTCTTTTTAATATAGCCCACTTGGTCCAGGTAGTGCTGCCCGTAAGGCAAGGTTCATGGGGCTTGAACCCAGGGCCTGTAAGTGCTAGCTAGGCCAAGCACTTTACCACTGAGTCACACCCAGGGTTCCATTGTTGCCAACTGGCTGAGTTAGTTGTAGTACATCCATTTCTCAGAACCAAGTTTGAAGGCCAGACTTCTCTGAACCGGCTGTGGATGCATTAGCTGGTGTGGAAAAAAATGTCACAAAATGAGTCACCTTGAGCTGGAGGCAGGGAGTATTTCTAGTTGGCCAGAAAAATAAAATGCCTTAAACCAAAAACTATTCTAGCCACTCTTCCTTCAAACATAGCACCCCTCACCCCCACCCCTCCATGTTTTTTCTTCTTCTTTTTTTCTACCAGGAAAAGAAACCGGTTGGGTGAGTTTTGTATTATTCTGCTGCAACTGTAATTTAAGCCACACCAATGGTCATTTGTGATGCTTTCCTTATATTTTTAACCTCCAATTTGTTTAATGGAAAACTTTCATTTGAAGCTAGTAAGACGAACATAACCATGGAATGAGAAGCTATGTAAAGGCTTGAGAGGCATTATCATGATCTCCTTCAGACTTGCATTTCAATGAGTTCCAAAGTGGGTGTGGTTACTAGGTAGTGCTAAATTCGAGCAAATTGCTTTTCTGCTCTGTGCCTCTGTTTCCCCAATTTGAAAATAAGGATTTTTACAGCACCAGACCCAACGAGTTATAGCAAGGACCTGTATCTATGAGATCTGTGTGAAGTACTTGGGCTGTCATCTGCACAGACAGAGGCCTTAATAAAAAAGTAAAATTTTAGGGGCTGGAGAGATGGCTCAGTGGTCAAGAGCCCTGGCTGCTCTTCCAGAGGACCTGGGGTTGAATTTCATACCTACATGGCTACTCACAACTTTCTGTTGCTCTAGTTTCAGGAAATCTGATACCCTCATATAGACCTATATGCAGGCAAAATACCAATGCACATAAAATAAAAACTAAATCATTTTTAAAAAGTAACTTTGGAGGCTGAAGGGGTAGCACAGATTAATAATGTTGGGTGCTCTTGTAGAGAACCCAGGTTTGGTTTCTGGCACCTACTACATGGTAGCTCATAACTCCAGTTTTAGGGAATTGACACCTCTTATGGCTTTCTTGGGCAACAGGCATGTACCTGGCACACATACATACATGCAGGCAAACATGGACACAAAACAAAACAAAGCAAAATGAAATCAATTAAAATTAATACAATTCAGGATACGGGCCTGAGAAATAGCAGATTTCCAGGGCTGTTCTAATCCTTGGTTGGGGGGGGGGCACAGATCAAATCACATGGTTTTACCCCTTTTCAGTTACAAATTTATGGGGAGGGGGTCTGGTTTCTGTTACTGCCCTGTGAAGAGTAAACATTGGTTGGAGCAATTGGTTTCATTCAACAAAGAACAATGGCCGTTTGGAGGGGGTTGTTGCAGAAGGGCAGCAGTCTGAGTGACCCAGATGCCAGTGAGCTGTGAGGAAGGTTGGAAGGGACAAGATGAGGCTACAGTGCAGGGGCCCAGCCCAGGCCACTGACCTCTTCCCAGGAACAGAAGGTTTGAGACAGTATAGGTTCCTCGATAGGCGACAACTTTGTGGCTGTGTGAGCCTTCCCTCTCTCCCTTCTTTTCTTCTTTCTTTTTGACCTACTTTTGTCCCGAGTGTCTGTGAAGCCCGGGGCTCCAATGCTTGGCCCTTGGTGGGGTCTCCGTAGAACTGTCATTTGATAGACGAGAACACTGATGTTCTGAGAAGGCATGGAGGCCACATAGCTGGGATGTGGCTGGGCCAGACTGTAAATCACCATCCTTCTACATCAGAAACCTAACCCTTGTTGTTCAACAGGCATTTTCTGACACATCTGGCTTTATTGTCTCATAGCTTCTTGGGACATTCCCATGGCTCAGTGCTCTGTGTGCATCTCCAACATGCGTGTGTTAGAATTGCCATTTACTGGGTTCCTGCTCCCAGCGGCCACAGAGAGCAGCCAGCGTCAGTCACCTGGCTCCAGGCTCCAGCCTCATAGAAGAGACAGGAAGGAATCTGGTTAGTTGCATATTCACATTCCAGGGCATAGTGCACTAACTCCCTTTTCTCTCTGAGGATCTAGGCTTAAGGTAGAGAGGTTAATCTCTGAGCATATCTTCCTCTAATGACATTTGTGGCTTCTGCATAGCAGAGGGCCTACATGTCCCTGGGAAGGGTGAGGCAGGAGGATGTGGGCTGTGGCAGCTGCTTATGAACTCTGTGACCTTTTTTCTCTCTGTGTCCAGAGCTATAATAAGCGTATGATTCACCAGGTGGACTTCTGCTCAGGCAGATTCTGTGCGTTCCCCACTGAGCCCTTGGTGCTGGCCCACTGATCACTAGGCGGGAGGACCTTGTCTCCCTTTACCTACCTCTCCAGGCTCGTTCTAGCTGCACCCTCCCTTGGGGAGCCTTTAGGGGCTGGTACGGATAACCTGTTCATTTCTAAACCCAAGCCAAGTCATACGTTGGATCATTCCAGAAGGACAAGTGGAAGACGGTACCGAATTTGAGAAAGTGGTAGAAGTTTCTTTCAGTGAACTCTTGGGGGACAAGAGTCCCTCATGACAGTTTATTGTCAGCCATCCTATGGCACTTGATGCCACTTTGACCTACCACATTGAACTATTTGAAATGCCAATGAGATCTGTACTCTCTAATGAAATTTGAAGACTCCTAGGGAGTTTTTACTACTGGTAGGTTCTGTTGTCTGGGTAGGAATGCTGGTACTCTGGTAAGTCATTTTGTGCTTTGTCACCTGTGAGAGGACACTTACTTTGGTACTTATATGGGATGTACCTCCTAGGATGCTGGGTTTACTATTTATAGGGAGCTTACTGTGTGCCCAGGTACTGGGCCAAACTCTGTTTCTGTTCATACTCAATCCCCGCAAAGCTCTTTACATTTGAATACCTCATGTTCTATAATATTTTCAATTCTTTTTTGTTGTTTTTTGTTTTTTTGTTTTTGTTTTTCGAGACAGGGTTTCTCTGTATAGCCCTGGCTGTCCTGGAACTCACTCTGTAAACCAGGTTGGCCTCAAACTCAGAAATCTGCCTGCCTCTGCCTCCCAAATGCTGGGATTAAAGGCATGCGCCACCACTGCCTGGATATATTTTCAATTCTTAACACATGTCATTTTTACCCATTTTAGTTAAATTCTGTTTTAATGTCATATGGAACCTCTTACCTTTATAACGCCAGTGGGCCCTTTAGTGAGCTTTTCATATGTATTTGTTGAAATTGTCCATTAAAGAGTCTCCAGGACTGGTGAGATGGCTCAGTGGGTAAGAGCATTGACTGCTCTTCTGAAGGTCCTGAGTTCAAATCCCAGAAACCACATGGTGGGTGGCTCACAACCACCTGTAATGAGATTTGATACACTCTTCTGGTGCGTCTGAAGACAGCTACAGTATACTTATTTATAATAATAAATAAATCTTTGGGCCAGAGCTAGCAGGGACTGAGCAAGCAATGCTGACCCGAGCGAGCAAGCAGGGTTGACCAGAGGGAACAGAGGTCCTAAAGTCAATTCCCAACAACCAGATGAAGGCTCATGACTATCTGTATAGCTACAGTGTGTACTCATATACATAAAATAAACAAATAAATCTTAAAAAAAAAAAAAAGAGTCTCCAAAGAGAGCTTATTTTACTGGGAAAGAAACTGAGGCAAGGGAGATAGAATGGTGCTAGCAGTCCCACCATCTCTGAGCCTGAAGGCAACCCTGCCCGCCAGATCTCTCTGCAAAGCTGAAACTTCTGGCACTGTCCCCGTTATCAAGTAATTCTTTCAAAAATAGTACCCTCCCCTGCATGCATCAGGGCCTCTGCTACAATCTCAGGCAGGGTGACAACTCGTCATATAGTCGCTAGTTTAAGGGCTTGAAATCATTTTCACAACGCCAAGAAAAGAATCTTCCTGTGTTTATTAGAAATCTCCAGCCCTAGTACTACTAGCTGGAGTTTGCAGGAGCCTCCCAGGCCTTCCCAACCTGATTTTCCCCCTCCTGCCGCCTTCCCTTTTGTGAGCGTTTCTTCCCCTTTTTTGCTTGCAGCTAGTTCAGCTCTCCTGTAGGCTACAATGTGTCAGTTGTTATAAAATCCGGGAGGCGGAGTCTAGTGACGAGGGCGGTGGGGGAGAGCTCAGCCATCCCTGCAGGGTGAGCAGTCCAGCCCTGGGTCCAGCCGAGCTAAAACGCTACAGCCGGGAAAACTTCCATCTCCCTCTCCTGGTTGTGATCCTCACCGCACAGCAGACCCGAGGCGCCGATCGACCTGAGGGAGGATGAGAGATGACCGGTCCTTTGGCAACCTGACCATTTCCTTAGCAGAGCCTTCCAAAGCGAACCGGAGACTGGCCACACGACCCAGGAGGCGCCGCGCCTCTTGTGGATGTGTGTGTATGAGTGAGCAAGCGGGTGTGTGTGTGTGAGTGAGGGTGTGTGAGTGTGTGTGTGTGTGAGTGTGTGTGTGGATGTGTGTGTGTGTGTGCGCGCGTGTGTGTATGCGCGCGCTTGTGGTGTGAATGGGTGTGTGCACAGCACAATTGCGTGGAAGCGTGTCTGGGTGAGTGTGTGTGTGCACTCGTGAATGTGTTTGTGTGTGTGTGTGCATGCGTGTGTATGTGTGCTCTTGACTGCTATTATTATTATTATTATTATTATTATTATTATTATTATTATTATTTTGGAAGAAAAATCCTGGAAATCTGGGGCAGGTTATGGTACCCCCAGGGTGATTTCTTCTTTTGCGAGAGGAGCTGACCAGAGCAAGCCACTAGAGCCATTTCCCTGCCAGCAGAGAGCATTTTTCTCCCAGAAGAAGGATTTCAACCCCCGGCTCTGCAGCCAAGTAAAAGAGATTAGCCCCGAAACCTGTGAAATCGACCATTGCTGTGTGATTACCCAGGCTTGGGAGAGGACTTAGAAAGAAAAGGAGAAATAAATCAAACAGCCTGTCAGTTCTTTTTGCCACGTCGGAAGATGTCATCTCAAACTAAGTTCAAGAAAGACAAAGAGATCATTGCTGAATATGAAGCCCAAATAAAAGGTGAGCGGTGGGGCTGAGGGATGGTGCCTTCTCTCTGCCCCCTTGTCTCTCCCTCTCCTGTCTCTCCCTTTGCCTCCCTGCCTTCTTGAGAAGTTGCTATGCAGCAATAATCTTATTGTAAGGAGGAACGGGTGCTGGTTGCACAAGTCCAGACTGGCTCCCACTGCAGCTAGCGCCTGGGCTGGGAGCGTGAATTACAGAAAGGGCAGAAATCTCTGCATTGCAGGTGTGTGAGGAAGGGACTTTAGGAGTGTCGCCGGTACTCCATCATTGTGGCAGTGATATGTCACTCTAAGGCCATTTTGACAATCAAGGCCTCTCCCCCCCCCCCACCTTGAAAGCCCCTTGCTATTTATGTATATATTTTTTGATCTGCTCTCCCCATCCCTTCTTTTGGCTTTTGTGGGTGGTTGTTTTTGCCTCTGCTGCCTTCTCTGGGCTGAAATTCAAATGCATGAGTATGGGCTGTGGGGAGTGGGGAGTGGGGGTGGGGGGTGGGGGGCACAGCATCCTTAAGTAGCCCTTCTTTGTCAGCATTTCTTGCCTGGTCTGAGTTGCCATGGATTAACTGTTATGGGACATATTGATCCAGACTAATGCAGGCATTTAAGCATAAAGAGAGGGTTCTGTGCAGAAAATGTATCATCTTCCAGCGTGCAGCCTGGTCCTTCTGTGCACACCGGTGCTTCTGGTCATCAGCTTTGGTTAAAAGCCAACACCTCAGTGTCCAATTTGGACCGGTAGGTGCAGCTTGGCTTTCCTGGTTCTGGGGAAAGTCTGCCTGCTAGGAGAGTGAGATGACCTTTGGGTGCTGGTTCCAGCTTGGGCGGCATAGAACCTACACTTCTCGCAGAAGCCGCTCCCTAAGTCCTGGCTAGCCGAGAGGAAGAGAAGGGCCGCAGTTGCACAGCTCAAAGCAGGCAAGCAGCTTCTGCCCTCTGGCCAGACGGTGGGCTTTCTGCACCCTCCGGCTTCCTAAACACAGCTCCGGCAGGGAGAGCTGAAGGTTCCCTGCCCTGCTTCCCTTCGCAGAGCCTATGAGGGAGAGAAGCAGTGGGGGCTCTAAGCACCCATTTTCTTTCCAGTCCTTGGTTCTCCTTGCTGCGACACAGGGTGTGTTGTGGTCTCACACAGAGTGGGCACGCTGCATCCTTCCGTGGGTGTGGAGGCTGTTGAGCAGGGTGCTGCTCTGAGGTTCTGGTGACCAGAGGGTGCCACGCCTGTTTCTGTGCTGCCTGAGGGCTCCACGCCGCAGGAAGTCAGTAGCCTCAGGCTGTCTGTCTGTCCTGACTGGGCTGCTTTCAACCTTCTGATGTTGGGGGAAGCTTTGGAGCACAGGCATGCAGTGGGGGTGGGGGCTTTGTGTTTTCCTTGTCTTTGGTTGAGGGCCCAACCAGGATGTTAACTGTCCCTGCGTAGACCCCAGGAATAAAGAAGAGCGATCTCTCCATTCCCTGGCCTCCTCCTTAGTTTTCAGCTCAATGTCAGAAACAGTGACTTAAATGTGTCAGCCTTGCTGACAATTGAGAAACAAGCCCTTTAGCTGCCAGAGACTGGGATTCAGCCAGCTGTTCAGAACAAAAACCGATTTTCAATTTTGTATATCTACTTTTTAGGGAGTGAGTTTATATATATGTATATGTGTGTATATATACATATATTCTCAAAACATATATATATATATATATATACATACATATATATTCTCAAAACATATATCTATATACACACAAAACAAAACATTGTATGTGTGTGTTTTGAGACTATCTTGACTACTTTTTTTTTTTAAATTGATATTCCCATAAAAAAATGTTGTGACAGACAAGAGAATGGGATGTTTGGACAGTGTGTGTGTCTTGGTAGGGAATCTGTTTATCTCCTCTTTAAAGGCTTACACCAGGCAGCCAACCTTCCCTAAGGACCCACAAAGCTTCACTTGTTCCAACAAATTCGCTTCCTTTCACCTTTCACCTTTAACTAATAGACTGACTAGTACCTACAAGGTGAGGGCAAGGAATTTCTTCAGGAAATCTGCCCAAAAGTTCTGCTTTCTTTTAGATTCTGGATGTCTTTGCACTCTGGTTGAGTTTGTTTATTTATTTTTTATTTATTTATTTATCACCTATAGTAGGCACCCATAAGATTCGGATCACAGGACTGCTGCACCTGAGGCCCTCTGAAATCTTTCCTTCCAATGTGTTATCTGTTGGCCTGGCCTGGCATGTAGCTCAGTGGTAGAGCACTTGCCTAGCGTGTTCCAGGCCCTGGCTTCCATCCACAGCCTTGTTTGTTAATTACTCTGGTAAGGATTGATGTATCTAGGCACCTCCTGTGTCTGGGGCTCCATCCTCGGCTTCACTGCTCTTGGTCCACATGGTGTACAAAAGGCTTAGTATGAGCCCAGGTTCAGAGATAAGGAACTGAAGCCTCGCAGTGTTCAATGACTTACCCAAGGTCGCAAGGCCGGTGTCTTCCCAGGCTTGGTGTCCCCGTACATTGTCTGGCTGACACAGCCCCTTGAAGGATTGATGTCAGTAGCAGATGGCAGTGTTGTGCTGGGCACTGGTGGCCTCTTGATGGCGTCCCATTGTTCCCTTCTTTCCTCCCTCGGCCTTTGTGGCTTGTCTCTGAGGAATGTTTGATCCATGAGCAAAAATAATGCTTCGTGCCAGTTACTGTCTTCCTGGCGTCTGGCCAGGTTGCTGCAAACAGTCTACTTCATTAGACAGATCTCAAAGATGGTGAATTTTGTGAGGGAAACTTCTCAATTTTTCGAAACGACATGGAGTTTCACTGACTTAACAAAGGATGGATACTTTTGAATCCCGTTTCCATTGTAGACGTGTTTAGATTCAAGCCTTCCTTGCCTCTCAGGTACCTGAGTCTGACTGTATACCGGTGCTTGTGTGTACCGGGGATGGAAACCTCCGTGTCCTTTAGGCTCACAGACTTTATGTTTGGCTAGCTGTGGCTCATGGATTTTTTTTTTTTCCTTAGACAGTATCACCTAATGGTTCTATAGGTTTTTCTTCTTGGAGACTTCTTAGAATAGGACAGACACGTCTCTGTGACTGCCCACTCCTTGGGGGTTGGGACCCTCCAATTGTGCCCCTGACTGTACTTCACCTTAGTTGCTTTGGTAACAGGAGCCACCACTGTTTGCTGTCTTCATTGTTTCACTCGTGTATTTGGGGGCTGTATGTGTGGGTGTCTCAAGTAGCCCAGGATAGCCTTGTACTGTCTAGCCAAGGATGATTTTGAACTCCTGACTCCCTTGCCTCCACCCACCTCCTGAGTACTGGGTTACAGTATAACCATGCTGGGTTCATGTCATGCTGGGGATTGAACCCAGGGCTTCCTGCATGGTAAGTGATCCACTCTATCTGGAGCTACAGCCCAGTCCTTCCTTCACCTTAGCTTTACTGCTTCCTGGATCGCAAATCCCAATGTGTTGGGTGCTTGTGGGGTAGAAGGAAGACGATTCGTGGCAGATGGCACACCTTACTGACAGTGGTAGAAGGGGTGGTGACAGTTATGATAGACCCAAGGGCACACATCCTGTCTAAATGCACAGTCACACCTGAGTGCAACCGTTTGTTGCCACCTTTAAGCCTGCCCACATTTTAAATTTTTCCATAGGTGCCAGAAACTTGCAGGGGAGCTTCATGTTTTTCAGAGGTTTTCCAAAAGGATGCCCCAGAGATTTAACTCTCCATACTTTGTCAATGTGGTGGAAGAAAGATAATGGCTGTCCCCACTTTATGCTGCCTGTAATACTTCTACCAGTATATCTCAGGCGTTACCTTAGCTCTTGGCTCTGCTCACTGCTTATGCCACGCATGTTCATGTGCATCTCTGATCTCCATGGCTAGGAGTCGTGATGGATTTGAGCTGGCTCATTTTCAGTTCCCTGACACAGGCTCCAAACAGACATTACTTCCTATCTTAGGTGCTCCGAAGTGTCCCTTTACAATCTGCTCAAGAACCTCCATTGAGAGTGACATTACATTCTCTAGCCGGAAACTGGCAGGCTGTCACCCGTTCTCATTTTGAAAATCAGAACATTTGCCAGTCTCCAGCTTCTTGGCATCCCTGCTGTCCTCCACAATTCCCCCGGAGATCACTGATAGCATTTGGGGATCTTATCTGCTGAATCTCTGTACCCCGAGCTCTGTTGGCTCTCGCTGCCAGACATAATGGTCACATTCACTCACCATGTTCCTGTTTCCATTTCAGCCCAACAGAGAATTGAAACAAAAGCATGGTGATTGACTTTAGGAGCATTCATATTTTTCACAGGCCAACTTTTTAATAGTAAAAGTGGAAAAAAAATGGGTATCTTAGTTAAGGTTTTACTGCTAAAGCAGACACCATGACCATGGCAAGTCCAAAAGACCAAAGGACATTAAGTTGGGGCTTGGCTTAGAGGTTCAGAGAGGTTCAGTCCGTTATCATCGAGGCAGAAGCATGGCAGCATCCAGGCAGGCATGGTGCAGGTGGAGCTGAGCGTTCTACATCTTCATCTGAAGGCTGCTAGTGGAAGACTGACTTCCAGGCAGCTAGGGGAAGGGTCTCAAAGCCTACGCCCACAGTGACACACCTACTCCCACAAGGCCACACCTCCTAATAGTGCCACTCCCTGGGCCAAGCCATCCCAATGGGGGAAAGAAGAATAAGCTTGCAGGTTTCAAGCATTGACCTTGTCCTCAAGCCTTGTGTGGTGTTTCGGAGAGATAAAAAAAGTATAGGATACATTGTTTACCTTCTAAGACTTCCCTTAGAAAATGAGAGCAGCATAAGAAAAGATTAAGAAAACCCCCAATGCAACTCTGTAGCTGTCAGAATGAGCACTGCTCTTGCAGAGAACTTCTTCCATGTACCTTAGCATGGTTGGAGAGCCTCCTTAGGTTCTTCAAGCATTTCAACAGGACGCTGGATGGGGAGAACTGTGGGGAATGGTGGGGACTGTGGCCAACAGGGCAGTTTTAGAGGCACAAGGGCTGCTCGCTCCAGCTTGTCATTGCCTGGCTGGAATGTGAGCCCTGGGTGGGCAGTTCTCCCACTGTTGGGAGGAAAGCTGAACTGAAACAAAATCGCTTGGTTGTTTAAATGATGACCCAACTTTTAAAAATTCTACCCTCTCTAACCAAACACATGGGTGAAATAGGGCCGAGGCAGCCCATTTGGCCACCAGCTCACAACTCGTGGCCTTTACGTTGAAGTCTGTAAAAATCCCTCGGAGTGGAGCCTCAGGCACCTTCTTCTTTAACTTTGCCATTTTTTTTCTAAGACAGTCTTTCCGCTATTAATAGAAGTCTTCCCTTCCCCCTCCCCAAATGCCCCATGCACCTCCTCTACCACCAACTGTTCCCCATTCATGCCTTTGCTCGCCCTCCAATGTCTCCACCCTGTGTGTTCAAACCCCATTACCCTTCAAAAGCTGCCCGGATGATCTTCCTCCTCATTTGATGCCTTCCCAGTTCTCCCAGGCAGAATGAACAGTTCCCCCCCACACACACACACCTCTCTACCCTGAACATTACTACTCTTCATCAAAATCTAGAGATTGGATCCTCATCCATGAACTCCAGAGGGCAAAAGTGCATGCACGGAACCATCTTTGTTTCTTTGGGCTGAGAGTGGTTGAGAAGTGCCACTGCCCTTAGCCTGGACTACCACAGTAAGACACACTGGCTGCATGGCTTTTACCTCTTTCTCTCAGTTCAGGAGGCTGGCAATTCCAAGATCAAGGTGCCAGCAAATTAGGTTTCTGGTGAGAGATGGCTTCCTGACTTGTAGACAGTGGCATCCTATTGTCTGCTCATCTGGCCTTTCTTCAGAGCATGCTCACAGAGATCAAGCACTCAACATTTGGAGCAACCCACAGGCCTATATCCTCACCTCTCAGTACCATGATTGGGGGTGGGGTGGGCTCACATATGCATTTTGTAGGATACAAACACTTGGTCAAGAATAGCGTACTTCCTGTTTTATTGAGAGGAGGTGCTTTCCTGTGCAAAGAAGTACTCCTGGTTTGCCGAGCTTCCTCCTTTGTCTCTGATGTTTGTCAGCAGAGATTTGGCGAAGGATGGGTTGGGAGCTAGTAGGTCTTGCACTAGTCTTGATGGGGTGCAGCTTTCCTTCCAGCCATCCATCAGTAGATCTAAGGGTCCCTATTGGTCCTTTTCTTGAGGGGGTTTCCTCTCCCATTAATTCCTTTAGTCATCCACTGAGTAGGTACTGTTGCTGGCCATGTTTTGGTCTATACAGCTTTAGTTAGTAGAGGAAGGCAACTGCACTTTCTCTTGTTTCTCTTGACCCCTCTACCTCTGCAAGAGACTCAAGAGTTCTTTAGATGAAGAGATGAAGCTTAGAGAAATAAAATCAATTGCATCAGACTCCTCAGGGAACCCTGGCAAAGCTAGGTTCAAAAAAGAGTCCACTTTCCAATTTCCACTGGCACGGGAAGATAAGATGCTGTTGGGGGCAACATGGCACGTTGGGTGAAAGAAAATAGGGCTTGAAAATTCTTGGATAAACTAGATGAAATTGGCCTGTTTCCCTTCAGGGCTTCTGACACCCTTGGCAGTGTTGGAGGTGAACTTCAGAGTCTGGTCAGTCTCCCCAAACTTTGTCCACCCCGAAAGCCTCTTTCCCCAGCTGGTTTGGGAGAGTCTTCCTTGGTTCATGGTTTGGAACACACCAGCCCGTACAACTCATGAATTATCCATGTCTTCTTGGTGTCCGTTACCTCATTCCCTGATTCCTGCAGGGCTTTTCTCAGGAGGCAGTTTGAAGAGGGGCTGAGGGAAACAAACGCATGCCCAGTTCTGCTAAGTAATGTCAGTGTGGTGCTTTATGGTCACTTACAACATGTGAGCTTTGGCATTTTCAACTGCAGAGTGCTCAGCTACTGACTTAAATGGCAATTTGGAAACAGCTGTGTCCTGATCAACACGTGCTGCCTGTAGGCTATGTGGGGGTGTTTGTCTGTGTGTGACAGTGCAGTGTGTGTGGCGGTAGGGGATGCTTAAGGTGTCTTGAGTGGACTTTATACTGCCCCTAGAATTCTGTGGTCTATACTCAGTGACACCTGTGCAGATGAAAACTGGGGAGCCCATGACTCCTGCAGCTCTGAATAAGTCAACCTTGGCCACAACTCAGAGGCATAAGAAATACCCTTTCTTTTCTTCTGTCACTTGGTTTCTATGTCACATCTCTGTTTTGCTGGACGGTGACAGAGATACATCTGGGCCAATTTGGGGCCTCTCTACTGCTTCCTCTAGGGTCATGGCCTAAGATCCAGAGTGATTGTGGACCATTGGTTATAATGTACTATCAGTCCGAGTTTGTCAGCTACAGAGCTGGGGTGTCATCTTTCTTATTGAGTCTTCAGTGGTCAGTCCATGCTAGTAATCATTCCTTGTCCTTTGGATGTCTCTTTCCTCGTTTCTTATATGTAATATGCAGAGATGGAGGGGCATCATGTCATTCACATGCATACCGACTCTGGACAATTATCCTTGGTCCATCTTGGTTGTCCCTGTGAGCCTTCATCTCTGCTCTAACAAAGGTTCTGTCTCTTTTCAGTTCACATGAATCTGTTTGCTAACTACTACATCTTTCTTTCCTCGTGGTGGGTGGAGCAGAGAACAAAAATTTTTTTTCTTATAGAGCCATAACTTCTACATTCACATTATTTTACTAACCCTCTTCTCTGATATAGGAAATGTTTATCTGCAAACTTGTACATGCATGTGAATATGCATGGGTGTGCATAGCATAAAATGAGAGGAAAGGTGATATTCTCACTCTGAGAGATAAGGCTTTCTTTTTTTAAAGATTTATGGGTGTGTGTGTGTGTGTGTGTGTGTGTGTGTGTGTGTGTGTATGTGTGTGTGTGCATATGCGTGAGTACAGGTGCCTAAAGGCTCCAGAAGAGGGCGTCAGATCCTGCAGTTTGAGTTATAGGCAGCTGTGAGCCACCTGATATTAGTGTCGGGAACTACTTGGCTCCTGTGCAAGAGTGAGTGTTCTTTTTTTTTTTTTTTTAACGTCTATTTTTTTTATTAGATGTTTTCTTTATTTACAATATCTCCTTTCCCAGGTTCTCCTCCAGAAAAAAAAAAAAGAAAAATAATAAAATAAAATACAATAAAATAAAACAAAACTAAGACAAACCCCTGTTTCCTCCCCCCTCCCCCTGCTCACCACTCTACCCCCTCCTGCTTACTGGCCCTGGCATTCCCCTACACTGGGACATAGAACCTTCACAGTGCCAAGGGCTTCTCCTCTCATTGATGACCGACTTGGCCATCCTCTGCTGCTGGAGCCATGAGTCCCACCATGTGTACTCTTTGGTTGGTGGTTTAGTCCCTGGGAACTCTGAGAAGAGTGAGTGTTCTTAACCACATAGTCTTGAGGTCTTCTCAGACCTCATAAAGATGTTATCTACATTCATTTTTCCTGGTGTTTTGTTTGTTTTGTTTTAGACAGGGACTTATGTATTCTAGGCCCTGTCAAACCCAGGGCCTTGTGTATGGTAGGCAAATACTGTCCTAACTGAACTACATCTCTGGCCTACCCATATTCTTCCTCTTCTTCTCACAGACTAAGCATTTGATTTTTTTTTTTTTTTTTTTTTTAATGTGTAGTCCAGGCTGGCCTCGAACTCCAGATCCTTCTGCCTCTGCCTCCTTCAGCAAATCCTACCGGCATGTGCCACCAGAACTGGCTGGACTATTCATTTGAAAGCCCGAAGTCCAGAATTGTCTCTTTTTCCATATTACCCTGAGCTAATTGAAAAAGGACAGGAGTGGCTTAAGAAAATATTTAGGAAACCTTTGACTATTTCTGCATGTGGGGACTTTTGTTCCTTCTTTATCTGCATGGCCACAGTATGACATTGATCAGCTCTTGGTGGGATTGATGTGATCTGGGTCTTGGTTGAGAGAAGGGAATTGTATAATGTGGACTGTGCCTGCTAGATAGCAGTGACCAACCTGTCCCAACTTGTGACAGCCAAACATTTCTCCAGATACTACCAAATGACTTCCAGGAGACAGACTTGTCCCCATAGACAGCCATACTTCTAATTGGTTTCCCTCTCTTCTTTTGTCCTTATGGCCTGTTCCCCAACCCCAGGGCATCTAGCAGATGTCCTCACAGTGAAGTCTGATAGCCTCTGTTTAAAGTGCCTCAGTAGTGTCCATTGGAGTCTCTCATCAAGAACCCTAGACTGGATTTACAAAGCCATAGTCTTACCTCTTCCCTTGCCTGTCTGCTCTTGCCAGTCTTCACTTCTGGTCCGTTGATCTCTGCTGATTCCTCAACGTCTCCAATTTCCCCCCTTTCCAGAATGTTCTTTTTCTGACTAGCCACTTGCTTGGCTCTGTGGTACTCAACTTAACTCTCTGGCTGCCTGGTACCTCCAAGAGCCATGCAGTAGCCCTTCATCGGTCAGCCGACAAGAGTTCTCTAGCACTCGGGCTACATGGTGACTCCCCTCCTGTGTTTATCTATTCTCTTCTCTAGAGCCAAAGCTCCAAGAATAATTCTGAAGGCTACCTGTAATGCCTCACGCTTGTATTTCCAGGGGACAGCAAATTGGAGGCAAGACCAAACACACACACACACACACACACACACACACACACACACACACAACAAAAAAACAGAACTTCGGTGTCTCTTGTTTGTGTTTTTCTGGCTTGCAGAGCTTCTATTGGTGTCAACGGGTGCCCACAGTAGGCAAACTTATCGGGTGCCCACAGTAGGCGAGCTTGTTTGAATGTGATGGACTTGGTGATTACACAGATGTTGCCTCCAGAATGAAGCACATCCAGGCTTCCACCAGCACAGCTGAGCGAGAACTTAGAGGTTGAAGTGTCTGGAGATGGGACACTTGTATCCATGGTGGTTACTGGTAGGAATGCTGCAGGGAACTGAATACAGTCTATTGGTTGAATTCCTACATGTGAAATGGGAAGGTGGAAAGTGTTCCTCAAGCCCCTTTTCCACACTCATAGTTTTCTAGAAAGATGGTTATAAAAATGGACTAAGCAATGATATATACTGTGCTAAGAGTGTTGGGGCCTCGTGCTGTGTTAGTTCAGATACGTTGAGTTGTTGTCTTGGAGAACTGGAGAACTTATTATAGGAGTAAGACTTTTTGGGGTAGATTTTTGAAGGGTAAATAGAAGCTCTCTGGATAGTGGAAATCATTTTGTGAAGAGAGAAAGAAAAATGGACATAAGGCTCAGAGGTTACCAATGGGGCCCGGTATTTGGAAAATGCTGAGGTGTTTGATGTGTGGAAACGGGAGTCTATGCTGGAGAGACTGATGTGCTTTTCAATCAGCAGGCCCCATGAGTCTGACCATGGACAGGGTGTGATGAAAGACGGACTTAGCTCGCTTTTCCCAGTGTGAAACACATATCTATGTTGTAGCGTTTGCTAGGATTTTCTTAGTATAAAATTTTTATTCAAAAAATTTAAGTTACGTATATATATGTATCTATGTATGTATGTATGTATGTATGTATGTATGTATGTATATATATGGAGTAGGGGCATGTGTGTGCCATGTGTGCAAGTGGAGGTCAGAGCACAATGAGTGTGAGTTCATTCTCTCCTTCCATTGTGTGGGTTCTTGGTGGCAAGCACCTATCTCTGCCAAGGCGTGTCTCGGACCCCGACTGCTCCTACTTGTAAAGGCTGGTTTATGGTGACGTCATATGGTCTGTTTGTCAGTGGACACTGGAGTTGTTCCTGGGTTTCAGATATTATGAATAATGCTGATACAAACAAAGTGACCACAAAAGTCACAATTTTTTATAAGTTCATTTTTGATTATGCGTGCTTTACACATTCATTGTTTCAAAGGCTTTGAAAATAAAAATATAGAGAGAAGGAGAAAAGTCTAGAAGCCACTCTTGAGGTAACTGCTACAAGCACTCAGTGTATTTCTTTCCAGACCCCACATGCCCGTACTCTATCAAGTCTGTTTTTATATCTGTATGTAGCCAAAAAAGAGATCACAGCTCAGTGATACAGGCCTAGGGCTCAAACTAGAGCCCAGTCGCCTTGTGTGTTTGGATGGGTCTCTTAAGAGACTGTTGAAAGGATGCTGAAACCTGTTCTATTGTGGTGCATGGCTTCTCTCCACCATTTCTGATCCAGCTCTTCGCAGATTTTAAAAACAAAATGTATAAAACTGAGCATTCCCATTAAGAACGGCTTCCAAACCCACAACCATCCTGCCCCCTTTCACTTTGAATGTCCCCCTTTCTAGTTCCTGCCTGTCTCACTGCCCTTCTGGTCCCCAACAGGCAGCTTTTTGTAGGTAAATGTGTGTGGGCATTTCCTCAATTAATGACTGATGAGGTAGGTGGTCTTGAGAGACAAAAGAAAGCGAGCTGGCAAGACAGTAAGCAGCATTCTTCCATGGCCTCTGCCTTAGTTTCTGGCATCAGGTTCTTGCCTTTAGTTTCTACTGCAACCGTGCCTTCAGGATGGAGTCTAAGCTATAAACTGAAATAAACCCTTTCTTTCACAAGTTGCTCTTGGTCATGATGTTTATCACAGCAAGAGAAAGCAATATAAGAAAGCCTTAAAAGGTTGCAGCCTAGTATCCTCTTCCTTCCCACCACTGATGGCAGGATTTTCAGTCTATGGTTTACTGTAAACCAGTTCATTTTCCAGCCATCTGTCTAACTCAAAAAAACCTAGATTTTTCCAGGTGGTCAGATTCTCACATGGATATGAGCTCAGCAGGATGCAATAACTCCTAAGGCGGAAAACTCCCTCTATAGCATAGAGTACCTTCAAAGGAATGAGAGAGAGAGAAAGAGAGACACACAGAGACAGAGAGACAGAGAGACAGAGACAGAGAGACAGAGACAGAGAGACAGAGAGAGACAGAGAGAAAGAGAAAGACAGAGAGAAGAGAGGAGAGAGAGACAGAGAGACAGAGAGAGAGAGAGAGAGAGAGAGAGAGAGAGAGAGAGAGAGAGAGAAAGAGACTTTAGTTTCCCTTGTGGACAGGAAAGTGTAGGTGTGATTTCTAGGACTTAGTTTGAGTCCTAGATAACGAGTAACACCTAGCTGGATGACATGGCTGCTCTTGAGCCCTTGTTTCATTGGGACATTTTCAGGCAGGAGTTAGAATTATGGTTTGAATATGTCAATTCCCCCCACAGGCCATGTACTTGGACATGCTGTTTTGAAGACTGTGAAGCCTTTCAGGAGGTGAGGTCTAATTGGTGGAAGTAGTCTCTAAGGGTGGGCCTTTGAAGGTTAGGTCTGCCTCTGGTACAGGCTACCTCTGTCTGCTTCCTGTCTACACCATGAGAATAACTGCCAGCCACACTCCTGTTGTCCTGTCTTCCTGGCTACGATGGACTGAAATCTCTCAGTCAAAGTGAACCCTCTTTCCATCAGGGTTAGGTGTTTTGGTCAGAGGCGCACCATTAGTATTGTTGGCCAGTATAGCATTGTCTTTACTTTGATGAGTGGCTTTTTATTTTTATTTTTTATTTTTAGATTTATTTATTTATTTTATGTGAGCACACTGACACTCTCTTCAGACACACCAGAAGAGGGCATTGGATCCCATTATAGATCGTTGTGAATCACCATGTAGTTGCTGAGACTTGAACTCAGGACCTCTGGAAGAACAGTCAGTGCTCTTAACCATTGAACCAGTGGCTTCTTTAGACAGGATGTTTCACCTTTCTCATGCTGTGCTATCTTGGGAAAACTGAGGCAAGAAGCAGTCTCTGGCCCCAGATACCTGATAAAGGATTGATCTTTTGCCCTCACCATCCTTGAACTTTCATGTGGCCTTTGTTTCTTTGCTCTGGGGTTCTGACCTTGCCTGGTCCTTATGCTGAGCATCTCCGTGCCTTTGGCTCCTACTTGGCGTAATATTACCATTGAAACTCTGCTTCAAAAGTGGCAGAGGCCTAAGTACTGTCTGCCAGAAACACAGAATTGTGTTACTGGAGTTAGTGTGAGAGAAATGCTGAGACTGTGGTGGCCCACCTCAGTTGATTTAGTTTAACAAGTATTTATTGAGCGCCTGCTGGGTTTGCTGTGTTTGTAGACTTTATCATTCTATGGGGAATACACCTTGTAACTTGTAATTACTAAAGTGCTGAGCGTTATGTAAGGGGCTGTGCAGAATACAGGGAGAATCTGCAACAGACAGATCTAAATGCTTGGAACTGCTCTTGGCGATTTTCTGATATTGATCTGTAAGGGTAGATGAGACTGGCCAACCTTATATCATGGCCATTCTTTCCAGAGCTCTTTAGGACCCAGGCAGAGTCATCCTTCCATTTAGAACAGGGTCAGAAATCATCTAAATATTTAAGGGATCACCAGGTCTAAGTGCTTCTAAGAGAAAAACACAACCGTAGGTGTAAATGGTCGGAACAGTTCCCGAAAGAGGACAGTGTGATAGGTGTTCTCAGGATGGTGAATACAGTCACAGAATAGGTGTTTCTAGGGAGAAATTAAAGCTGTGGATTGACTGGAGAGATGAAAGCACCATGGCTGTGTGTAGAATCAGGCGAAAGTCACATTAGATGCTTGAGGGATCTAGAATGGGGCTGGGGGTGTTAACAGTGCTGGCACCATGCACTGCATAGATGTGAATCATAGCTCATGGCCAGTCAAACTGAGGAGAAGCTCATAACATAAGAAAGGCATTAGATCTCTTTGCACTGTTTTTTTTTTCCATTTGAGAAAGGAAGCTCATAACACCTCACAGTGTGCATGTGTGTGTGTGTGTGTGTGTGTGTGTGTGTGTG
>JADRCD010203216.1:0-33711 GCA_019843815.1 Montemys delectorum
AAATAGTTGTGTTTTATAGGAATAGATGTGACTTTAGGGGAAGACTCTCCTTGGGTCACTGGCTATCAGCTTGTTTTAGTACGGGGTGGTAGGGGAAATTAATTGCACCCTGTAAGATGTTCTGTCTTCAGTGTTCCCCAGCTTGTATGGTTTGGCGGACTCCAATTCAGCCACACTGGAGCAGGACACTCTTGAGCACTAGCTGAAACAATGGTGCTGGTCTCCCCTGAGCACATCTGGACTATATGTTCTGTTACCGAATAAGCTGTGCATTGTACAGGCAGTGCTGCTTTGTTCTGGAGAGTTCTGAAATCTTCATTTTATCTACCCTCTGTGAGCTTTCTTCTATGGTGAAGTCATGCCTCCATGTCCTGAGATAGGCACAAGACTTTTTTATTACCCCTCCCCCATCTCTCTTTCTCTCTCTCCCTTTCTTCCTTTCTCTCTCTCTCTCTCTCTTTCTCTTTCTTTCTTTCTTCTTTCCTTCCTTCCTTTCTTTCTTTCTTTCAGCAAATATTTATTAAGTGCCTCTTGTTTGCCAGTAGCCAGGGAGACAGAAAGGACTGTGGTCCCCGCACCCCAGGAGCCTCTTCAGAGCCTGCTGCTTGATAATCACACAAGTGACCAAGTGACCAAGTGACCGTGTGACTTGGAAGAGCTAAGTGTAGGGAGAGTGCAGGTGGTGGCCTGGCCAGGTGTGAACTGGAGGATCAGCCAGGGAAGCGTGTTTAGACTGAGAGGAATTAGCCAAATGGTTCACCGGAGAGAATGAGCCTCAGCAGATACACTGGGCTGGGCTCAGGTCCTGAGGCTGGAAAGAACAGGCCCCAAGGAACTGGAAGCTGGCAAGACTGTAGATCAAATGGAAGATTCTGTGTTTTAAAGGTCAGAGGATACCACGGGAGGATTTGAATCATGGAGGTTAGGTCAGCCTGGCTGCTGCCCCACCTGAACCAAACACATGCAGGTCCTGTCAGGGGCCAGTAGGGTAGACCTTGCAGGTTCTAGGATTGCCTGTGTTCCCTCCTACCTGCCTGTATCCCATTCTGGCCACCGCAACAGGTCATTAGTTTGCTACCCTGGGAAATTGACTTCTTTTCCTTACTTGATTGTCTTTGCTGATAAAGATAAACCTTCTGACCCTGTCAGGAGTTGTATTAGTTTCTTTTAAGTGCATCCTCACAGAGATAAGCATCAGGATAATGTGTCTTTACTAACTCAAATGCGAGCCCTTACCTGAGGTCAAGCCCTTTCTAGGAGTTCACCCTGCCTTTTATTAGTTTACTTCCTGACTCCTCCCCCAGATCTTAGATGAGGCAAGAGTTGGTAACCTTGGTGCAAGGGAGGACTGGGCTCTGTGTGGACCAGGGCAGGTGAGGGAGCCTGGAGATGTTCTAGGTTAGCCTCTGTTGCTGTGAACTGGGAGAGGCTGGGGAGGACCTGAGGACAGGCAGAGCTTGGTGGCAGTGGGATGCACAGACGAACAGGAGAGTGTTGGAAACACCAGAGTGGATCCATCTACTGGACAAGATGGCTGCATCACTGGAAGCGGATATTAGAAAGATTAAGCCAGGACACAAGAGAGTGGCTGTGGGTGAGAGCTGATCGAGTGGAAAAGGAGCATTTGGCTTTATTTTTCAGGAAGTGTTTGGTTCCAATTATGTTCAGAATATTTGGGGGAGGGGGCCGTTCCTCCTGACTCAGGAGTTTATCCCCAGAGATGGAGAAGAAGAAGGGGGTGTGCCTAGATTGTTAAGGGATCACTTGATATAGGGATGGAGGTAGGAGTGCTGGAGGAGAAGGACCAGCACACGTGCCATCAAGCTGGTCAGCAAAGCTTAATGAGGTTGAAGCCATCTCCCTAGCACTGCTGAGCAGGGTCTGGTGGCTACTCATTAAATATGGAGGCAAATCAATGGGGTCCGAAGGGCCTGCAGAAAGAAGGTAAGGATGTGACATTTAGGTTTGAGTCAAGGCAGTCTCTAGCTAACTTAGAGCTTCTTCAGCGGCAGTGAGAAGATGGAGGACGTAGTGGCGTCAGTGAGGGAAGGAGGGATTGCACACACAGATTCCCCTCTCTGGTGAGCATAGGCTAGAACCGTGGGAGAGAACCATCTAGGACAGGCATTAAAGGCTGAGGGGCAGAACCACACATCAGGATGAGAAAGGTTCATTATGAGTCTAGAGAAGAACAGTCGATTTTCTGAAGATGCCAAGCCTTGGAATCTGCAGGTCAACCAAGAGCCCGGCTATTGGCTATCAAGGAAAGAAGTCTGTCTTGTGCTTTGCCCCTATATCCTAAGGTGGGTTGTCTGCCAGCCAGAAGGCCAGTGAGAAATGAGCACAAGCCAGAGCAGAGAGGAAGGGAGAGAGTAGTGTGTTGAAAGCCCTATGAGAGAAGGGGAAAGACTAGATGGACTGGGCTCAGCAGCCAAGCTAATTGTTCCAAGAGATGCCTGCTTAGTTTCGTGTTTAGTCTTTTTAATCATTCCCCTTTCTCCCAAGCAGGCCGCTTGCCTTTCTTTTACTGGGTGGGAAATTCACAGCTCTGAGAGATTAAACTGCCTTGTTCTAGTACACAGCTGGTGGGTGAGCAGGCAGCCTAGAGGGTTCTACCCAAGGCAGGTGAGCCTTGGGATGGGATGGCCTGGAGGGGGAGGCGCTGCCTCTCCACCCTGTGGCTCTCTGAGCTTTCCTTTGGCTGAGATCACGGAGTTTAGAAACCACTGGAAGGATCACCCACTCTTACTTACCAGGTGCCTGTGGTGCCCATGCTGGGTACCGTCACCACTGCCAGCTCACAGAGCCATCAAAGCAGTCCCGATGCTCACTTTTAATAGATGGGACCTCAAAGAGATCGAATCGTTTGACTGAGGTCCTAGAGCTAGGAAGTGAGTCAGGTCTGTGTCTTTATAGCTTCCACCTGGGAGATAGTGGCCTGGGGGCCGGGCCGGTTCTTAGAATCCTGATTGAGAAGTGGGCAGACTGAGATTCAAGAAGTCCAGGAAGGGGCTGATCTCGGGTCAGCTTTGGCTGAACTCCAGGCTCCCCCGTGGCAAGGCTTCAGCTCTGGATGGCCGAAGGCTGCTAAGTACTAACCTGATAGGGAGAAAGGGGGCTAAGGGTTGGAGGGGAAATGCTACAGGTGCCATCCAATGGAAACCAGCCACCAGCAGGGCCAAGGAAAGCAGTTAGTTTTCTGTCGTAGCTCTGCAGCCTTAGCACTCCTGAGCAGGATCTCCTGGCCACTTAGAAACATGGATATGAAATGGATGAATGAATACGTGGTGGCCTTTGAAGCTAACTCCATAATTATCATTTCTTACAAATAGGTGCTAATTAGGGTACAGCTGAACCTTGTTTCCGACCTATTCTTTGGGTTAGGGGACCTTTCATCATTTCTAGCTTTTGATCACAGTAGACAGTGAGGCGATACTGTTTTTCCTTGAAGAGTTAGTTCTCTAAGATAAATTCCTAAGTCACAAGTTGAGACATCCAGGACCGGGCGAGTAACCCCTAGGCACAGGGTCTCTTTAGAAACGTTTTTTTTTTCTCTTCACCACGGAAGGAACAGAATACAACTTCTAAGCTCTGGACCGATGTAACTGTGTGCAGATGAGACTTCCAGGCCTAGGTAGGGCTCCCAGTTTGAAATGTCTCCCGATCTTAGCTGCCCCTGGGGGTCTGGGAGCCGGAATCTCCTCCCACTTGGAGCAGGGGTGTGGCCTTTGCAATTCCTTTGTTTTCCTTCCCACTTATCTCTGGCTCTGTTTGCAGTTTTAGCCTCCGGGACCCTGCAGGATGGGGACCCCCGTGAAGCCTAGAGCAGCCCCGGAGGAGCTGCTCTGAAAGAGGCAGAACTTTTAGAGCTGGCTTTCTACAAGTGAAGGCTCAGCATGTGGAGACTCCGGAATGTACTTGGAAGTGTTTCTAATTTATTTTTATTGCAGAGCAATAGTAGAGGGAAGTGGGGAAGGACCCAGAACCTTGTAACTAATAAATCACTGTTGCCGATGTCCCCTATGGTCCTAGCCCTTCCATAAGTTATTACTTCATTGCAACGGTTCTGTAGATCCACTGGCTACCTGCAATCCCATACCCGGCTTATTAAAATCTCAGTTCTTTGTAATTGTCATTTTGTACAGATGTGTGATATTTTCTTTGACTGACTGAATCTTATTTTCCTCCAGCTATTTATTCCTTGGCTGGGGCGGGGGGGGGGGGGGGGTATTGACATTGCTGCTGACTTTCTGTTGTCATAGGCAGCAAGGCAACCTCGGTGACTGTCGAGTTTTTTTAATTATCGCAGATAAATTTCTAGGAGTTCTGGATTCTCAAAGAGATTAAGAAAAAAAAAAACGAATTGACTTTTGGAAATGATGGCCTAATTGCTGAGTAAGGGATTTATTTCCCCGGCTGTTGTTTTTATAATTGACAGTTGGAGTCAAGGTAGACATTTGTCCAGGGGCTGGTGTACTAGTATACAGACAAAGCCATGAGGGTAGTAAGGCTGTGTTCAGGAAATAAATGTCCCAATGCCCGGGTCTCTCCCAAGCCTTCTTCCTTCTGTTGTGTTGGGGTCCAGCTTGCTAGTACCCTGCTTGCCTCTCAGACACCTGCCAAGCTTGGTCCTGGTAAGTGGTACATTTGGAGGTTTGGCTTTTATGCTTACCCCACATTCTATAACAGGGACCCCAGAAGGACCCCAGAGGCTGTGGTTGATTTATCTTTCAGCCCTTTGACTTTGAGGATTAATCTCTTCTTTTTCTCCTCTTTACAGAGTCCTGTTGAAGAGTAGTGTCCCTGAGTCCTACGAGGCCTTCAGAGCTAGCCTGTGAGACGGCCCGTGGGAGAACAGCCCCTGCTCCTTCATCAGAGGAAGCTTGCCATTGCTATGGATACCGAATCCACGTATTCTGGATATTCCTACTACTCAAGCCATTCAAAAAAGTCTCACAGGCAAGGGTATGTAAGCGACTTGTTGCTCTATCCTTCTGTGTAAGAGCGCCTGTAGGTTGCTGGGGCTTTCTGTTAGAGAACTAGTTTTACAACCGCCCTCCTGAAGGGCTGAGGATGCTGAAGGTTCAGTTCACTGGTGCGTGAGAAGCCAAGCTGTAAGGGCAGTTGACCTGCTTGGGGAGTCTCTACACTGCCAATTTACATTTTACAGCTGCCATTAGAGTTGATGGCCTTAATTTCTCACAATTGGTTTTAAATTAAAGTTTCTCTAGCAGTGGAAATGTTTCTCAGTTCTAAGTACTTCTTAGAGGCGTCTGTTCTCTGAGCTTTAGATACTGTAAATGAAAGTTAAAAAGCAGGTGTTAATTTGTTGCTTCACTCGAAGCTTCTGACTCATTGGCTGTTAAGCATTTGCCCTGAGGCTATCTAGGACACACACACACACACACACACACACACACACACACGGAAACACCCAGACACATATACACATGCACACACATACATACACACACATGGACCCACACACACACACACCCACAGGCACACACACATTCACACACTCACACATGTGCTTGCTTGGCCTAGCACCTGATTTCTCTTTAACTAGTCTTCCAAGTGAGTCAGGATTTGAAAACAGTGTCCTGAGTGGTGGGGCCAAATTCCCCTTCCTCTACTGAAAGAAGAGACCTGGGTTGCTATTCAGAGGGCCAAGTGCATTCCCAGGGGCAGAATGCTCGATGAGGAAGAGATAAATGGATCAGCGAACAGATAAATGATGAAATGGGTGGTACTATACTGTGTAGGGTAGTAACCCAATGGATGAGGTCCCTTCTCCTCTGTGAAATGGGTATAGGGATCTCCTTCTAGACCTGGTGAGGGCTGAATGAAATGTACATGGAAAACGATTAACTCAGACCCTGGGAGGAGGTCCCTCTCGTGTAGCTGTGTTAATGCTATTTCCAGTCTTGGTATTTCGGCACCTTTTGTTCAAAGGTAACAGCTGACCTCATCTCAGAGGCTCAGCTGTGGCCACAGCTGTGTGCTCTGTGGAAGTGGTGGCTGTCCTGGTGTTTGCTTCTCTCTGTGAGCAGGTTACCATCAAAGTAACTGTACCCAGAGCGAGATTTCAGAATAAGACGTGTGTTTCATGGACTCTGTGTGGGTGGCCACACCTGGAAAGGAGCCTGCAAATGTTTCCCAACCTGCCAGGTGTGGCATCTTCAGGAAGGGGCTCTTTGGCAGTGGTGACTGATGGATGGGGAGTTATACACTGAGACTTTATTTTTCTGTACAAATTTGTATTTTGTAAATTTTAAATGTGAAAGTGATAAGGGGCAGGTGCCTTTCATCCTAGCACTTAGAGGGCAGAGGCAAGCAGATGTTTGTGAGTTGGAGGCCAGCCTGGGCTGCATAGCAAGTAGAAAGTTCCAGGCCAGGCGGGCAGGGCTACACAGTGAGACCCATGGCTTTAAGACCATAAAGTGAGTGGAATAGAAGTGTAAAGGAAAGCCTTTTAAAGATAACGCTCTCGGAGACGCCATTGTTTTAAGGAAGTGGGCTTCTGTCTGGTTCTTTTAGAAACTTTGCTTTATTTTTTTAATCATCCCTGAATTGTTTGTGTGCTTTGCTGGAGCTTCAATAAGGACAGAAGATGCTGGGGGTGGGTGCTTCAGGGGCAAGGGAGGGGAAAGTCTATAGTGACATTCTACAGCCCCGATTCCGAGAGAGCCCTGGTTTTAAAAATAATCACAGATTTCGATCAGTGGATGGACTTGACAGGTTTATTATAAAATACCAGAAACAGCTGTTTTCAAATACCTGCTCTTTGGTCCTAACTGGAAAAAGCAGCTGGCTTACTGGAGTGTTAGGCTTCCTCTTCCAGATGGTATGAATAGGAATTTGGGGTTCCTTTGGGGCCAGCGGTAAGTAGGAAGGATGGCTTGCAGAATTCTGAATGGAGCCAGCTCTGGCTTCTTTCATCTGCACGCCCACCAAGCCTTGCACACTTCCAGGCCCCCTGCTGCTTGCTTCTGCTTCCCTGGACCTCCTGGGGACCCAGAAATGGATTCTCTAGTGCTGTTATGGGAACTGTAAGAGACTATAACTTTCAATTAAGATGACATGCAGAACGCTTAGTTCTGTCTTGATCCCTTGTGGAAAGTACTTGGCAAATGTGAGTTGGAGCTGAGGCTTTTAATCAATTGATCAAGGAATGTTGCAGAGCGCCTACCACCGGGAAGAGGGCTGAGTGGAGCTGCGGCTTCTCAGCAGTTGATCAGGGAATACTGCTGAGTGCCTATTCCAAGTGGAGTTGAGTGAGGGGTTTGAGCTGTAGGGCTGTGTCTCTGCACTTGATGGATCTCTAAAGCCCCCGTGTCTCTCGTTGCATTTGAGGGAGGACCACAGAGGGCATAAGAACTAGGGGGCAAAGGTTGTCTACACTCACAGTAGGTGCTGTGGAATGTATAGCCCGGGCAAGAAAAGTGTCCAACAGTGAAGGAGCCCTCCACAGGCTTGAGGGCCGACTGCCTCAGGCATTTCTTGTCCCAGGAGTGCCCTGCTTGATGATTTGTGGGAAGTTTAAATGGGGAGTAGGAAAGATAGAGACCTGGTCTTTTGGTAATTTTAGCAGAGCTACAACTCAGAAAGGAATAATGAAGTGCCTGATGACACTGGTTGTCTTAGAGGGTTGGCCAGCATCCAATCCTGTTTTCTGACAAAGAGGTCACTGATGCCTGTGGTCCCCAGAGAGTGTCCAGTTAGTTTTGTTGAGAGAGTGTACAGACTACAGCCAATCTCGTCTAACCTGTCGTCGGCAGCAGCTGGAAGCATTAAGCATCATTTGGGGGAGTACCTTCAGGGTCACTCGTGGTCTCCCTCTCCCATGCTTACAACAGTCCTAGCAGAGGGGGGGTTGGGAGCGCCTGTTTAATAGGTGATGATACTGAGGCATGGGGGAGGAACGTCGTTGCCAGATACAGGCAGGTCAGGAAGACTCTCTGCAAGACTCAGGCTCGTGGGCCCTCGGAAGAGAATGCCACCTTTGAAAGGGAACATGACTAATGTGCTATAAAATGCATTGTTCTAAAGGGCTTCCCGGGCAGTGGCAGATTCCTAGGACTCAGAGCCTGTTTGTTCCACCCCAAGCCCAGCGGGAGGACAGGTAGTGAGTGGGTGGTGGGAGAGGAGGAAAGGGAGGAGTAACGAGGTGGGGGATGGGCGGGGTGGTTTTCCCCATTTAGAAACAGTCAAGCAACAGAAGCTGAGGAAATGGCCCTGCCCAGGAAGTGCTGACTGTAAGTAGGGACCCGTTTGGGAACTGCAGGCATTCTGGCTGGACTTGGGGGGCTGGGGGTTGCAGCAGCTCCCCAGGGCTCAGCTAGCAAATTACCTAAATGATGATGCATTTACCTGCGCACACGGTTGCCTCTTGCACGCTGCAGCTTGCTCTCCCCACCCTTTCTTGCACGTGTGCATACAGATAGACTTATCTTTGCACTGACAGAATTATCTTTGCTCTGATAGACTTATCTTTACTCCTGTGGGCCAAGGAAGCAGGAAGACAGATTTATTGATAAAGATACAGATTCCTATGGGGGGCTCCCCAGCAAAGGGCCCCCGGGTGATCCTGACCACTTAGGCAGTTACATCTTGGCTGTGTCCTAACGTTCCATTTATTAGTCTATTAAACCATTTACTCCCTCTGGACTCTTAGTTATTTCTACACTCTTCGACACATCTTCATCACCGGGGCAACCCTCTCCTAGGATAATGGGCAGCCACAGATAGCTGTCCCTTAAGCTTACATCACTAATTTGCTATCCCAAGCTGGCCTCAAATTCTGTATGTCACCAAGGGTCACAGGTGTGTACCATTATGTCTGGTTTATGTGGTGTTAGGGACTGAACCCAGGGCTTCAGTAATGCTAGGCAAGCACTCTGCTGAGTGAGCTATATCTCCCCCCCCCCCCTTACTGCCTCTACAGCTACAGGTCAGATGACCTCTTAGAGGTTTGTAGTTCTGCGAACTAGAAAGCACTGGATGGATGGATGATCAACAGTGTTTTTCTTGGACATCGCTGCTTTCCTGGCTTGGCTTGGAGACCTGCCCAGAGCAGCAACTAACAGCAGTGATTTCTGTAACTGCCATGTAGTGAGTCTCACTCACTCCCTTCCATGGTGAGGTAATACTAGGAGCAGCTCTCTTGGTGCAGCGCTCATAGGACCTTCATTATTCTAGGTTACCCTCAGTCAGGATTGCATGCTGTCCTGTGTCCATGCAATACTAAAAAGAAAAGGGTTCAAAAAAAAAAAAAAAAAGAAAAGAAAAGAAAAAAGCCAGGCAAGTGGTTGTGCACGCCTTTAATCCCAGCATTTGGGAGGCAAAGGCAGGAGGATTTCTGAGTTCAAGGACAGCCAGGGCTTCACAGAGAAACCCTGTCTCGAAAAACAAAACAAAACAAAAAACAGAAGAAAAAAGAAAAGGGTTGTTTTTATTTATGTGTATGGGTCTGTGTAATTGTTTTCAGGTGCTGATGGAACCCAGAAACTGGAGTACAGGTATTTGCCAGCCTCTGGATGTGGGGTGCTGGGAACAGAACTCAGATCCTTTAGGAGAGCAGTAAGCCCTCTTAACTGCTGAGCCATCTCTCCAGCCCCACTGTGTTAATAATGACACACTGTGTATTACGGTGCTACACAGCTGAGTATCCATGATTTTGATAACCTGCCATTCACAAGGTATTTTACACACACACAGGAATCCCCACAGCCTCCCCAGAAACATGGGATGGGAAAGTCTCTGGGAACAATCCTTGCATCCCTGCATCTTGAGGACCTGGGGTGCTGGTGAGAAAATGTAGATATTCCTGTCGTCTTCCTCCCAGATGGAGTCTCTGAGGGCAGGGCCACCCAACCTCTGCATGCCTGGTGGTTGGTCTGCCCCAGGTGTCTGAGAAGTGAGAACACTGGTGTAGAGGGGCAGGTGCTGGAGAATGGAATGGTCCTTGGCCTCCTATACAAAACGTTTTTACCTGGTTTACTTTAAGTGTTCTACCCGGAGTTGTGAGGCAAAGCTGCTAAACGCTGCCTGTTCCCATCTCAGTGCTCTTGGGTCCTTTAAGAACCCAGCTGGGTGATCCTGGGGAGAGGAGTGCAGTCGTTTTTAGTCCTGGTTGGTTTCCACCTGCGTTTCACCCCTGTGATGTTCAGGAATCAGGAACTGGCACAAAGCAAGAGGATTTTGTTTCAGTAGAATCTTTGCTGTCACAGGATTTGACCTACGGGAATTTTCAATAGAACCAGGTTAGATAAGCATGTGACTAGGCTGATGGCCAACAACAGTGACAAATGGAGAATCACAGGGGAAGTAGAAGGGGCGGGATCATTCCAGGGCAGTCCAGCTGGCTGCAGGTGGGGCCTGGTGGAGTAACAGTTCTAGACCTAGCCTAAAATTCACTCTGAGAACTAACCAAGCTGGGTTATCTCCTACACTGTTCACTGTTGCTCACAGAGGATGCCCTTCGGAGTAGTGGTTTTGGACAACCCAGTACACACAACTAAGGCTATCCATGGTCACAGCCAATGGTGACCTTAAAGGCCTATTTCGTAACTCTAGCAGTGTGACTGTATAGGAGTGTGCAGATGAGGGCTAGGAATATTGACTCTATGACATCTCCAACTTTTGGATATTTAGGAAAGGAAGGGGACCAGTAGGGGAGGGGGTAAAAAAGGGTGAACATAATCAAAGTATATTATTTTTAGGTATGAAAAGTATCATAGTAAAACCTCATTGTTTTATATAATTACATATGCTAGTTTTTTAAAATCAAATTGTCCCTCAAAGCAGTGTCACATCGTGGCTTTGAATAGAAATAGTGGCCACAGACTTGGCATCAGTTCCTGTCCTGCCCTTTACCACAACTTTTGGAAGGTGCTTAAACTCTCTGAGCCTTGGTTTTCTCATCTATGAGATGGGGCAGTGATACTGGCCTCGGAATCATTCCTTAGAATTGAATGGAGCTAATAGAGTCACGTACTCAGCCAAGTGCTGTGTGAAGGGGTCTGGGGAGGAGAGATTGAAATCATTTGATACAGCTCTGGGTGAACAGTTAGATTCTCTGCTTATTTTGCTGTCCTCCAGTTACCTGTCTGGGAACCACACACAGCTAACTAGAACACATCTATTTCTAGTTATCCAGCTAAGAGTAGAGCTATTGTTGTTGAAAAAAATCATGTGCCACCCACCCTTTATTCCTTGAAAGAGTTATCCAGTGCTTATCCACTGGAGGGCTTCCCAAGAGTCTGGCAGTAGATCTGCCATACAGTTGATTTGTTTTAGGGGTTCATTGTTGTTGCTAAGTAGTAGGTTAGTAGGAGATAAATGTGTAGTGGGGAAGAGGGTTTGGTGGTGTGCCCATGGTGTGCCCATGGTGTGCCCATGGTGTGCTCATGGCTCTTTTGTGTCCTTTTATCCAGGATATCACACTCTCTGGGATATCACACTCTCCTTTACAAAGTTCAGACACCATTTTTGCCATAGGCTAATGATGGCTGCTGAACATTGGGCGCTCACTCCAAACCCCTGTACAGCACACAAACTTTCCCTTGTGTATGTAACCATGGCCCCCATTCCATTCCCCACAAAGGGAAACTGAGGTCAAGCAACCTGTGCAAGGTCACACATGGGAGAGCTGACTGTCTGACCTTGCACACAAAATGGGAAACCTTGGGCACAGGGACAGGTGGGAATGGGAAAAACTGGCGCCAGGTTGAACGTGGAGACAGGAGGCCACTGCAGGGCTGCTTTGGTGCCCCTCTCTTTTATGGCTTATTGACTAGCTTGTGACCTCTAGGGCTTGGCCACCATGGCTGATGCCTTTTGTAGTTTTAAGACTCAGCAGCAGGGTGTCCTCCCACTGTCTCTGGAAGACCACCCACAAAGTTCCTCTGGAGTAGAAGTACAGAAAGCCTGCTTTTCTTAGGTGGCCTGGGACACACACCCCTTGGGAACATTTGTTTCACCTTCTTTGTTTCTCTGGGTGTCTTTGAGCTCAATCAGAACTCACAGAACGGCCTTTCAAGTTGAATTTGTAAGAAAGACAAGTACAGGATTCTCTGTCCTGGTTTAGGATTTCCTTTCTTCTCTTCTTGTCCCAAACTGTAGGGTGATATCATGTCCCAGAATTTTTTTTTCTTTTTCTTCTTTCTTTTTTCCAGATCGAAGTTTAGATATGATACAGTGTAGTGTTTGTCTGATAAAAAACATTCCTAATTAGTTTAGGCAAATGATAACCAAATCCACTGAGCAATTATTGGAGTAAAATGTGTCTCAGCCGTAGGCTTTCTAAAACTAGGCTCTGAAAAACTGTGACCATTGTTGGTCGAGGAGCGGCCATCTTTGTTTTGAAAAATACTTAGTTGGAAAATTTAAGGCAATCTTACTCCTAGCAGGCTTTGGGGATGGGTAGACTATGGATGCTATGTGAGGGGTAGGGTGGGGGTATAGGCACAGAATTTTATTAAAGTCAAAATAAAAATTTATTTTTTGGTGAGCTAGAGAGTAATTAACCTGGCATAAATTTTGGTGTCTGATTATTGGATTATTTCCCCCCAGGGAAAGAACAAGAGAAAGACACAAATCACCAAGGAATAAAGATGGCAGAGGGTCAGAAAAGTCTGTCACCATCCAGGCTCCTGCTGGAGAACCCCTGCTGGCAAATGACTCTGCCCGCACAGGCACAGAGGAAGTTCAGGTAAGGATCAAAGGCGCTGCTGTAAGCCGGCTGCCACTCAGCCCAGGCTCCTCTCCCACAAGTGGTTTCCGAAGTCTTGTTGCACTAAGTTCTCTGGGGTTTTTAATCTTCGTTTTTTCTAGCATCTTAATGAGTTTATCTACTCTGGTTTTCTTGTTGGTTTAAGGACAACATGTCCTACCCTTAAAGAGCTGGGGACTAGGGGGATCCGTTCTGCCCTGAGATTGGCTGGCTTCCTTTGAATGGTGTTGGAAAGAAGCCAGCTTGGCTGATGACAGGTCAGAAAAGGGAGAAGTTACAGGCAAGAGTCCCTGGAGACTCATTGCAAAATGGAGCAGTACTGGAAATGGCAGGAAACTCCCTCAAATATAAACAACCAAAACAAAACAAAAAATGCACCATCAGGGAATCTTAACATTGACTCAAAGAGTCAGCCCAGAAACTAGATGTATGGAAGAAATCAAGGCCTTGGCACTCAGGTGGCAAGCATGGAAACCTGGTGGATGAGATAATACTGAGTCAAAGATGGGGGCAGAAATACATCCAGCAAACTCTGGAGTTAGTCATGGTGGCCTTTGGGACTGGGACAAATTTGGAGAAGGGATTTCCTCTGTCAAGATCCAGCAGCTTCTCTGGTCCAGACTGTAAACGCTCAGGACTGCAGAATTTGGGGTTGCCAGGCCTTGCCTGTTTAAGTAATGTTAGCGTTAGGACTTCAAAGGACGTCAACCAGTTTTAAAATATCAACATTTTATTACTTAAAAAATAAAAGAAAGTTGTGTGAGATTGTCTTTGAGTCCCAACTGTTTGGCAGCCTAGTTGATTTACATAAATGTGTGAGCTAGACTCAGAAGTATGATGGCGTTGCCCCCTGCCCCCATCTCCTGAAATGCAGCATGCCCAGCCTTGCCTCCTATAAACAAAGCAATGTAGGAATACACAGCTGTAAAGATACAGGAACAGAGATAAGCGTGGATCCGTCTGTGCACACCCGTAGGAACCACCAGAGAGGCATTTGTAATCGGATAGGAAGACTGAACTACAGTCCCTCCAAGGATACAGATGCCATTGAGACTACTCAGACCTAGGCTTCCCCACTGAATGTGGGGCTTGTTCAGTAGTGAGCAAATTCCTTTAATACCCTTGCACTGCTTGCTTGGGTTCCAGGAAGGCAGATGGACGGATGGATGGATGGATGTGGTCAGTCTTAGGGACTGGATCATTCTTAAAAGCTTCACAGGTCAGGTTCCTCCTAGATGTGTATTCAGGGGAGCTAGTAACCCACTGTGAAAAGCATTGCCTTCTTTGTACCCTGAGCGCCCTGGGAAGCTGTGGATGCTTCCAGCAGGATGGTGTGATAAGGAAGCCTTCCGAGGTCGTGTGTTTCAGCGGCTCTGTCAACTTGGGTAATTAAACTTTTGTGGTCCCCAGCTTCTGAGATCCATTTCCCACCCTCCCCAACCCCTGAAGACCTCAAATATGAAAGAAGCCTTTGTATAGCCCTACTTTTTTTTTTTTTAGCCAAAGATGTACATACGTCCTTAAAGTGAACAGAGATTTAGTTAGCAGTGCACTGGCAGGAGTCAGAGTGGTGATATTACACAACAGAATGTCCATGTGACATTAGCAGTGCTTACCTCAGCAGGGATTCATCAATCATACGTGTAGAATCTAGCATTTGTCTTCTCTGAGACAATTACTACGGAGCCAACTGTTTTCTATAGCCTGTGAACTTGTCTTATATTAAAGCAAGTTGTATGACTTTGTGGTTTGTTTTCTCTTGGTGATGTTCTTTTTTAAAAAAGACTGACCTAAATTTACACCCAGAAACCAAATGGTTCTCAAGGGTATACTTTGATAAATTTTAACAGAGGAACCTACACCTCTCAGCACAAAGTCCTCTTCCCTCTCCCTAGTTGATCCCTACCCTGTCTCCACCCCTCGGGGCAATTGCTGCTTTGATTCCATCTCAGTGGATTGCTTTTGCCTGCTGTACGATTGCATATAATTGGAATCAGATGGGTTTTCCCCCACTCAGCATGATGATCTTGATATTTATCCATGTTCTACGTGTTTCAACAATTCACTCTGTATTATTTCTGCTGACTAGTGTTTCACTGAATTGACCACAGTTTGGTATCTGTTTTGATGGGTGGACGTTTGAGGTGCACACATCCTAACTATGATGGATCGAGCTCTTGTGAATATTTTTATAGGTCTTCTGTGGACATTTTTCCATTAACTTTTGATAAAACCTAGGAGTCGAATTGATGGTCCGTATGGGTAAATGCATATCTAAATCGCTGGGAAAGTGCCAGGCTAGTTTTCTGGTGGTGTCAAACCGTCTTAAACTTCTACCAGCAGTGCCTGAGGGAGCTGGCTGTTCTAACTACTGTCTGTGGTCATTTCTCTCATGCTTTGTGATACTTCTGACTTCCCAAGTTGATGGCCTCCATGTCCCTAGGTTGAAATCTTTACTACCCACTCCTAGCATTGCTCGGGCCTTCATAAAGTCAACTTTTTTTTTTTTTTTTTAATGATAAAACATTATTTCTTTTCCTGGATCTTTTAAAAGTTAAATGTTTTTCTTCATTATTTTAGAATTTCACATATTCATAGAATATATTTTTATCATATTCACTCCTCCTAATAGTTTCTCCCAGATCCACCCTTACCTTCTCACCTGCTCCCAATTACATGTCCAACTTTAAGCACTTACTTAGTCCAGTCTGTGTATTGGTCTGAGTCATCCACTGGAGTACTGTCGACCTGCCATGGGCGAAAACCAGACTGACTCTCCCCCACCACAGAATCCATGAACTGTTATTAGCTCCTCAGTTAGGTGTGGGGACTCATGAGAGCTTCCCACTCCATGCTGGGTCGCCAGCTGAGTTGTTTTTGTGCAGGCAGCCACAGCTGTGGTGAATTCAGAAGTGCAGCGTCCTATCATGTCCCAAAGATACTCTTTGTCCTGGGTCCTCCCTGAATTCTGGCCCTTACCATCTTTCATCCCTTCCTCTGCAGTGGTCCCTGACCCTCATTACAGCAGGGGTGTGATGCAGGATGCCTCATTTGTTGACTGACTCACTTTCCCTTTTAAATCTAACTAGTTCTGAATGTCTGTGTCAGTTGTCACCTGCTTTACAGAGAAACCTTTCTGAGGAGGTCTGAGAGCTACACTAACCTATAGGTAGAGAGATACAATATGATCGTTTAGCAGAATAATGGTAGTCTTCTATACCACTGAGATCTGTGAACTCCCCAGCCACAGATTCTTGGCCAGATGTATAGTACTAGGTATGTTTCCTCCTGTGGAGCAGGCTTTAAATACAGGCAGAAAGCAGTTGGCTACCATCGTAATGTTCACGCCACTATTGCAGCCATGGGCATCTCTTCCCACGCTGGTCCTTATTGTAGCTCAGAGAGTTCACAGTGAGTTAGACTACTGATGACTCTCCCACTGTACTGTGGAAAGGAGCCAGCAGGGAGGGGGATTCCTCGCCAGTGCCTACTTGATTTCTCCATTCTCTATGACCAGAGAGTGTGATGTCTTCAGCAGTAAGGCCCTCACTATTGCGTTCTGCTGCACACATCCAGCTCTGGACTTTGCATTTGGTAACCTGGGCCTTCTGGGAGGAACGTTATATCTTGCGTCGGGTAATTTTATGTGAATGTATGAATTTGTAAAGTTGACAAGATAGTAGTTATCCCTTCCCCAAACTCCTCTCCTCTCTTAAATTTCCCTTCCTATCTCCTCTTTCCCCTTCCTATATAATCTGGGTCCTATAATCCACTCCCATTAAGACCTTTGTTCCTGCTGGACAGTGGTGGCGCACACCTTTAATCCCAGCACTTGGGAGGCAGAGGCAGGTGGATTTCTGAGTTCGAGGACAGCCAGGGCTACACAGAGAAACCCTGTCTCGAAAACAAAACAAAACAAAACAAACAAACAAACAAACAAAGTCCCTGTATTAAAAGCTGATTCTATGTACATTTCCAAGAAAGTTGGGTAACAGAAGTATTTTATTTTGTTGTGGCTTTGATAAATCACCCTTATCTTCTCCGTCATCAGGATGACAACTGGGGAGAGACCACCACCGCCATCACAGGCACCTCAGAGCACAGTATATCCCAAGAGGACATTGCCAGGATTAGCAAGGACATGGAGGACAGTGTGGGGTTGGATTGCAAGCGCTATCTGGGCCTCACCGTTGCCTCGTTCCTTGGACTACTCGTCTTCCTCACCCCCATTGCCTTCATCCTGCTACCCCAGATCCTGTGGAGGGAGGAGCTGAAACCCTGTGGCGCCATTTGTGAGGGACTTCTCATTTCTGTATCGTTCAAACTGCTTATCCTTCTCATCGGAACGTGGGCCCTTTTCTTCCGGAAGCAAAGAGCAGATGTGCCGCGGGTGTTTGTGTTCCGAGCTCTGTTACTGGTCCTTATCTTTCTTTTTGTGGTTTCTTATTGGCTTTTTTATGGGGTCCGCATTTTGGACTCTCGGGACCAAAATTACAAAGACATCGTGCAATACGCAGTCTCTCTCGTGGACGCGCTGCTTTTCATCCACTACCTTGCCATCGTCCTGCTGGAGCTGAGGCAGCTGCAACCCATGTTCACACTGCAGGTGGTCCGCTCCACCGACGGAGAGTCCCGCTTCTATAGCTTGGGACACTTGAGGTAAGGGTGCATGCCGAGTAAAGAGAAAGGATGGCCAATAACTCTAGAATTAGTTGGCAGGATTGAGATGAAGTTCTAGAGACAGATGCTAAGACTGGAGCCTGACCCTTCTCTGGTGTTAGTAGGGGCTGTGTGAGCTGTGGGGTGTCTGTGCCTTTCCAGTGGGGCTCTCAGCTAGGTTCAGGGTTTTGCTGGATCAACCTCTACCTCGATGGCAATTCCCAAAGATGGACACAGTGACGGCTACCGACCTTGACTGTGAACGTGGCTTAGGGATCGTGGATGAGGTAACTAGTACTTCCATTCTGTCCAAAATGATGCATCAGGTACTTACTGTAGCCAGGTTTTGGAACCATCCTGGTTATCCACCAGCAGATGAATGGATTAAAAAAAAAGTGATATAATTAATATATATGTGTGTGTGGGTATGCATATATGTGTAATAGAGTTTTATTTAGTTATAAAGAAGAATAAAAATGGACAGAATTGGCATGATCACGTTAAGCAAAGTAAGCTAGACCTACAAGACAGGCAATCACATTTTCTTTCATGCAGAACCTAGGTTTTGTTTGTGTGTGTGTGTGTGTGTACATACATACACACATATATATGTATATATACATATATGTGTATATATACATATATGTGTATATATATGATGCACACACATGAAAATAGAAGGAGACCTATTTAGGAAAGGGAAATGGAGATGCAGGATGGGAGGAGAAATAGGAAAGGGTCATGGGTGTTATGGTTTAGTGAATATAGTAAAGTACATGATGTACTTTATCAAAAACATGAAATGTATCGCTTTAAACAACAAGTATAATCACACTCCTGAACTCAGTATTCAAAAATATAATGTCGGTTTTAAAAATAGTGCATCAAGTTTACCTTGCTACCTCAGTGGGATTGTTAGCTCCCCCTTTGTGTTTCCACTCTCAGAGACAGCCTGGTTTGGTCAGTCAATTATGTAGTCACCCTAATGACTAATTAGGGTTAGGCTCCAGCCAATGTTGGTGGCTCACACCTTTAATCCCAGCATCAGGAGGCTGAGACAGGCAGATCTCTGTGAGTTCAAGGCTAGCCTTGTCTACAGAGTAAATGCCAGGCCAGCAAGGGTTACACAGAGAAACCCTGTCTCAAAAAACAAACAAATAACAATGACAACAAAAAGAGTCATACTCCAGCTACAGACTACAAATGTGTAAGGATTGAATGTTTTGAAAATGTTTGTGTAATATGAGAAAGGTTAAAACTCATATCTGTGCATAATTTTAGTGCATTATTGCATGGTTAACACAAAGAGTGAGAGTCTTTTTGTTTGTTTTATAAATAAGCACTCTATGCTGGTTATCACTGTAAAACCTTGTATAATTTTATTAATCCCAGTGTTATGGATGAAGAGTTGGAATAGAGGGAGTAAGTAATTTGTACAACACCCCATGCATGCCCAGCTTTATTTGATATCCCTTGAATGTCACTCGGCTGGGCTGAATGAATGTTCCAGTTATGACATCTCTCCCTCGGTGCAGTATCTTACTCTTCCATCTGTTCCCTTCCATATAATTTGAGATCCCTGATGACACAAGGTGTGCCTTACTCTAGCTGGCATCCTTGGTGTCTCGCATGGAGCATGACCCCCAGTTGGCAGCCATGTGGTTCTGGGTGAGATTTATCTACTGTGGTGGTTTGAATGAGAATGGGCCCCATAGGCTCATGAGTTGAATGCATGGTCCCAGTTGGTGGAACTATTTGAGAAGGATGAGGAGGTGTGTGGCCTTGTTGGAGGAGTATGTCAATGAGGGTGGGCTTTGTGGTTTCCATCTATTTCCATTTATTTATTATTTATTTATTATTTCCAATTATCTCTCTCTTCTTTCCGCCTCTGCTTGAGAGATGTAAGCTCCTAGCTGTGTGCTCCCTGCCACGACAGTCATGGCTGTGGCCTCTAAACCTCTGAACCTGTAAGCCCCAAAATTAAATGCTTTTTTTTTTTTTTCTATAAATTGCCTTGGTAAGGTATCTCCTCACAACAGTATAAAAATAAGTCACCTTGGATATCTGGCTTCAAAGTTTCACTGTCCTGAGGAGTAAATGCTGATGATGTGTTACATAGCAAAGCAGCCAGGAGTGGTGAGGACAGCACAGTGGCCACAAGAATAACTGGCTTTGCCATTGGTTTAGCCACGGTCCTGAGATGGTGGCCGAACCCCATTTCGAGTCAGACCCTACTGCCCATCCAGTGTCCTGCTGACATACACTCTCATCCGTATCCTCTGGCTCAGCTCATATTGCCTGAGCACAGTCTGCTTTAGTGTTCGAGGCTGCTGTCACCATGATTGAGTCCCAGGTGTGTCATGAAGAATAAGTTGGTTTCCAATTCCTCATAGATGCTAGCAAAATCGTGGGAGCCAGGAAGTCATTGGGGCATTGGAACCTTAGAGAACTTTCTCCCCAGTCTTTATACTAGAGAAAAGGACCCCTTCCCCCCACCCCTGCCCCACAATGATCTCTCACAGAACCCAAGCCCAGAGTTTTTATGGGGCTCCCAGGCACTTGGAGAGACAATGGTATATGGCTTTGACGTGGACAGCTGCTCTGCCAAGCCTGAGATGGAGACCAGGGCACAAGAAGAAAGGGAGTTTCAGACAGCGACAGCTATGAAGCCTGTCGGCCAACAGCCCAGCTCGGAGGCAGGTTTTGTTGTAATCGATGCTGTGCAGACAGACCTGTGGTCTCGGAGCAGGTTGGGACTGTGGCAGCTACAGACTGTGAGCGAGCGAGACCAGCTGCAGCTTTGTGTCCCGGCCTTCCTTCTGCGTAGTGTCCCTCCCAATTGCACAGAGAAGGCTAATGCCTTCCTCACCTTAGATCAGTCCAGGTTGATGGGATGAACAGCCCCTCCTGGGCTCCCACCCTTCTCTAAAACAGGTTGACCTCACCCCCACAGGAGACCTGGATGCAAAAGGAAGGGGTCTGACCCAACGGCCCCTGCAAAGTAGGAAAAGAATCCCTGTCAGCAGCTTTGCTACTTCACTGCTTAACTATGTGGGTCAGCGCAGAACTGGCTGGGAAAAGGCAGACTGATCCGGGACTGGCCTGCTGCAAAAACAGTCACCTCAGGTCCCAGGAAAACTGCGAGTGACATGTCTAAGAGACTTGGAGAGGAGTATTTGAGAGGAATTTCTTCCCTGGCTCCTCATTCTCCCTCCTTTTATCCGGTCGGGTGTGACCCTTACATGGTGATTCTGAATTCTGAGGTGGGAGGAAAGGTGTCCTGTCTCTCCTTGGGCAGCTGCTAGGTGACCTGTGACAGCCAGGGTGAGGAAGCTGAAGCAGGCCGGGCACCTCCCCCTAGCTTTGCGCAGGTTGCATTGCCTGCTGCCCTGTGGGCTAAGTCTGGTCCAAGCCCAGCCCTGTTGGGAAGAATCAGTGGGGCAGAAATATAACTTCTAAGCCCTTTTGTAAATTGTTGAAACAGGAGGGAAAGGGGGAGCAGGAAGGACAATACAAGCCCCAGACATCAGAATAGCAGGTCTACAGCAGACCCAACCAGAACCCCAGGCCCTTGCTCTTCTCCTTTATGCATAGCCTTCACTGCTGAGTGACCTATTGCGCTTAGGTGTAGAGTGCAGGAGAGCTCTTTCTTCCCGATTTCAAAGGAGGTTTTCCTGAATGGTCTGAGCTATTTTTTGAGAGCTTTCAAAAAATGCCTACTCTTTAGGTTCATAAAGAAAATGGGCCTCTTGTTAGCACTCGTAAAAGGCCCTTGCTGTGGCTTCCTTTGTGGGCAGGAATCGTTTGGGGTTTATTTGAAAACCTTCCGAAATAGAAGGGAGTATTGTTGCAGACTGTGAAATTCTATAAATAGATGTAAGATGTGACCTAGCCTTTAACTGATGCCTTCAGAGTTACAAGGGCTTTTCATATTTGGACTTAATTTATCCCACCTCTGGGGGTCAGGACAGGTGGGGCAGCAGCTAACATCTTTCCCAGTTAAGGGGCCTGTTTGCATTCAGCAGCAGGTAGCACCGTACAGCTCATTGCCCACCTCTGCCACCATGGCTCCTGGAAGGGAGGGGGGGGAGTCTCAGCCCATGCATACCCCACTTGTCATGTTTTCTCTGTGATTTGCTAAATTTTCTTTACTAGAAATATAATTTATTTTTTTTTAACTGACTGTAAGAGGGGAGAAACCCAGATGAATATGGAAAACAGATCTTAGAATAGTGACATATAGTAACTGCGATATTTTCTGTGATTTGAAATCTTAGAAGCATGCAGCTGATGGGTGAGCAGCTACACAGCTGGCTCCCAGCAGGAGTCAGGTGCCTTCTTGCTTTGAACACAGAACTCAATCTTCAGGACAGTTGCCTGGGGCGGTCACTGTCTTCTTCAATGGTTGATGAGGAAACAGAGGCACCCGGGGGGGGGGGGGGGGGGGGGGGGGGGGGTGTGGAGGCGGGGGGGGGGGGGGGGGGGGGGTTACGAAGTTCTGTAAGGCCCTGTGGCGCTTGTAACTGTGAGAGACAGTGCTTGAGCCCTGATGGTCTGGTTTCAGAATGATCTTAACCTCATATTGTACTGGCCCGGAACAGAGGGTTTATGTCCACATTCACGTTAGCAGGTATCACCTGATGTCCTGTATGTTATATTCATCCGGCTCTTTCTTTACAGTTGAGGGGACAGAAGACAGGTGTCAGGTGTCAGCAATGGCTGACTTATTCTCTCTAGTCCCTTAGCTACACCAGTTATTTAATTCACTAGTTGGATAAGGCTGGTCCTTGGGGCTGCAGCAGTGGCTTTGAGGCTCTCTGATCATCCCTCTTCTACCTTCTCTACTTTCCCTCCTTCAAAGATGTCTTTGACCTGTTGCTGTGTAGTATCTAGCCTAAGACACGGTAGCTTAAAACAACCATCGTTTTACACTGAATGGTTCTGCAGCGTGGGTTAGGCTCTGCTGGGTGGGTCTTCTATAAGCCTACTTAAGTCCCTGTATAATTATGTACATGTGGTAAGCCATCCTGACTCAGCTTTGGTCATTTTCTGCATATCCTGAGATACTCTCCACCCCCACATGGACTCATTGCTCCTGCATCAATATCTAGATGTCAGTGGTAGCTCGAGGCTTCGAAGGATGCTCAGGTAGAAGTTCTCAGGCCCCACAGAGGCTGAGGCCTCGAGCCAGCCCAGCAACCCTTCTGCTGTCTTCATTCTTGGTTAAAGCAAGCCCAGATTTGAAGAGTGTATGTTGGCTCACGGTTTAAGCCTGTCCTCAGTTGTGGAGAGAAAGTCACGACAGCAGGGGCTTGAGATGGATGGTTACCTTGCATCCCCAGCTAGAAGGCAGAGAGTCATGAAGGCTGGTGCTCAGCTTACTTTCTCCTCTTTATTCATCCCAGAACCCCAGCCCAGGGGATGCCACTGCCCACAGTTACAGCGAATCTTCCCACTTCTCTTAACTCAATCTAGGTCATCGCTGGTAGGTAGGCTTGGAGGCTAACTTAATCTAAATAATGTCCTAGAGGCTTATGTCTTAGGTCCTTCTAGATCAGTGATTCTCAACCTGTGGTGATTCTCAATCCCTTGAGGGTCAAATGACCCTTTCACAAGGGTCACATGTCAGATATCTTGCATATCAGGTATTTACATTATGATTCATAACCGCAAAATTACAGTTATAAAGTAGCAACGAAATAATGTTATGGTTGGGGGGTCAGTACAACATAAGGAGCTGTATTAAAGGAGTCACGGCATTAGGAAGGCTAGAACCGCTCTCCTAGAACCCTGCCGGCATCTCCACCACAGGTTCCTCAGTCCTAGTCCGCTTACCTTTATTTTACATATAGTTCTGATATTCAATGCCTGTATCTTAAAGGACCAGAAATATGTCACAAATGGGGACAAAGGGCTGTTCTAGGATTGTACAGGAAGATTACTGCCTTGCTGCTCCTCACCCACAGGAAGAAGGAAAAAGTGTTGTGGTAAATATTGGAGGTAGAGATTGGGGGTTTCTACCCCACCTTGGATCGTTTAGTTCCCAAAAGACTCCAAACCCTTATATTTATAATACGCCTCAAAAGCACAGATCTCAGCCCTCTGTGGCTATTTTGTCTACTTCCCCGTCGATAACTCCGAGATATAACTTGCCGTGTTCTGCCTGGGTTGCTCCTACTCCACCACACCAGCCCTCATGGCCGCGCACTCATGATTCACCCACCCCATGGTATCTTATTCTTTCTTCTCCTCTCTCCACATCTTCCCTCCGGTCTCTGCCTCAGACCCCAAGCCCAGGACCTGAAGCCTCACCTACCTCTCTTCTGCCCGGCTACAGGCTGTAGGCATCTTTACTCAACCAACAGTTTTAAATTAAGGAGCACGGTTAAGTTAAGGAGCAATACCCATCTCTTGGTTACGTGAGGATCTCCTCATTGGGCACAACCAGATCATGCTGGAGGGTGGCAGTATTTAGTGTTCAGTAGTTTATTGCTATAAAACACAGCTCACAGCACTGTGGGTTTTAACTATTGTTGTTGTTTTAATTCTTCATTCAGTAAGACTACGAGCATCTCATAAATTGACATTGAACAGGAACTCCTTCTTCACAGGGTTGGTAGCTAACCAGAGAACCTTCTATGCTTGAAAAGAAATGACCCGGGAACTGCTTTTTAAGCCATAGGAATGTATGATTGATTGTACTCAGTTGCTGGACGGCTCAGCTTCGTTGAAAAGACATTTTTACGTTCCTTCTTCCACATACATGGTGAAGCCCTCATTCCAGTATGGTTGTATTTGGAGATGGGCCGCTAAGGAAGTAATTGGGCTTAAAGTCATAGGCTATGAATCTAGTCTAGTAGGATTGGTGCCCTTGCACAAAGACACAAACCATGTGAGAGATTGCCAAGGCAGTCATCTGAAAACCAGGAGTTCTCATAAGAACCAAATTGGCTTTGGGCTTGGACTTCCGGCTCTCAGAACTGTGAGAGAACGATTTATGTTGTGTAATCTCCCCTGACTACATGTTGTCATAGCCCAAGTGAAGACAGAGATATTATCAGTACCAGCAGTTTTTACCCGAAAGACCAGGAATCCATGGGGTCGATAAGCACAGTTTGCCCCTAATGAAACAGGGCTGGTCTTGTCCTCTGGGTGGCTCACCCACGCATCTCCAGGCATGAGTAGGCGATTTCTCTTTCCATCGTTATTCTATGATTTTCTAGTTAAAACAATGACAGAGGAGTCTCCCGACGGTTAGCTTACTCCAGCATCTGGGAAGTCTTAAGTCCCTGACTCTGACTCTAGTAGTATCTGACCTAGCTGGTCTTCAGGCTGCAGATCTGGCTCAACCGTGGGACTGGCCCAGGCCTCCCCTCCCACACTGGAAACTAACACCAATGGTCTTGGGAGGCTGCTGAGGGCCCAGAGCCATTGGCAGTGACACCGAGGAATGTTTTCAAATGCTTACTGGAGTTTTTGGTTCATGCTATTACTATGGTGGTTTCATATATAAACTGTTATTTTTAGACATGGGTGTTTTCATTTGTAACTACTTTCCAATAACGGTATTTTACCAGTCCCCATGCCCACTCTGTTAAAAAGCTGTGGATGAAAATGAATGCAAGCTTAAGACTAGAGGGTGAAGGGTTTATTCAGGCCCGTAGGAGCATTTCAAGGCAAGCTTGGGAGCTGCCGTTTGTGGTTGGATGCTGTGGTGCCTCTTAAAAGTGGCTTTAATGAGAGTGTAAGTTTCTGGACACTGGAAGCACTGTGTTTATCCAGCTGCTCTCTGCCAGCCGCCACAGCTGGGGTGGCTTGCTGAGCGTGGCGGTGTCTGCCTGCAGCCGCATGCTGTGGCCAGAGAACTCACCTCTCACAGGGTACGGTGCAGTATGGGAGGGAAGGTGCTTTCCACTCCCTTGGGATGGGTGTGACCTTCGAGAGTGCCTCCTAAGGGCTGTGCTTGTCTATGCTTTCCTAGGAGCCAATGGTGATGTGGAAGGACTTCCTGGGGACCATGTTTGTATGGATGCCATACTGGTATTTCCCTCAGGTCTACCTGGGACCCATGCTAGTAGTAAAGGCAGACTCCCTGGGGACCATGCTGATATAGAGAACCGTCATCATAGCAGGGTTAGTATAAATGCCCTGTTGGTGAAGGTAGCTGTCCTAAAGAGAAAGCTGTGCTTCCAGAACAAGTGGCATGCCTCTCCCTCAGTGGCTCATGTGGGTTGGTCGCACACTCCAGCTTCCCGTCCATAAATACGGGTGTGATTATGCTGTCATGGCACTGACAAGCAGGAAGTGGTGACAGGGGCACATCCTTCTGACCCACTGGATGGCCTTCAGCTCTGTTCCAGGTATATATAGCTTTGCTCACCTTGTCTTTGTGATCAGAGATCCCATTGGGTAGCTATTAACCTCTGGACCCCAGACTTTACTATCATCTGCGTTCCCATCTTCCCAGAGCTAGCGGTACTGATGTCGAGGAGGGTGAAGCAGGGAAGAGAAGGCCAGCAGAGAGCCTCTCTTGGGTGTGTGTGTTTGCAGGCATTCTCAGCCTCTGGCTAGAGAGATGTTTTCAAACACACCAGGCAGGCACTTCTTTGACCCTTAGGTCTCTGGTGTTTATTTTTGGGTGATTCACCATGGTAATGTGCGAAAGAAAGAAAGACCAGATCCCAGATAGGGACCATGGCCAGACTGGACTGACAGTACAGGGAGGCGACAGTAAGATGGGGTTCTGTACTACAGCCTGAAGCAGAGTAGCAGCCCTCTGGGGAGCTAGTGGCAGGGCCATGGCTTTTGCCTATAGGAATAGGTCTCCTGGGTACCCTGTGGGAGAGGGGCTCCTGTATCCCTGGCCCTGGCTGTGACTCATCAGACTCGGAAGGAAAACGTCTGTCGGCAGCATCAGCATACTCAGGGCCCTGTACAGGATCATGCCAGGGAACATCACACCCATGGCTCTCTGTGCTGTTTCTCTCCTGAGACCAGAAGCAGGCTTCTCCTACTGTGGTTACACTCACAGTCTTCCAAGGCTTCACTTTCACGATCAACCTAGCATGGGGACAGTAAGAGCATGGGGAAGTCACTCGAGGTGTCCCCTTGCCTGCACTTTGGAGACCCTTTCATGGTGGCTCAGTCCTGTTCTGTCTTGGAGGTCTGGCATCAGGATCCCAGGCTTCCCTCCCATCTGCTCGCTCCTCCTGCGCTGCTGATAAAGGACGTGCCCTGAGTCTGATTTAGAGCTGCCAGGCGTGGATCACCGGGGAATCCAGGTAGTGCTAGACTAGCGCTTTCTACAGCCTCAGCAGCCAGCCAGAATCACTTCTCTGCTTCCCTCCTCAGGTGGGGGTGTGCCCCATGGTTCAAGATCACAGGCAGTCTGCACACCAGAAATGTGTCATAAGATGCTTTGTCCCAGGAAGGTCACCCTGTCTCCTGGATTAGTAAACATAAGCCAGTTCCAGTTCCTGCCCCTTCTGTTCTCTTGAGTTCCTAGGTTGCTTGTTCCCTGTTATCTGTATAGGACTGGATCAAGCTACCTTCCCAAGTACAAACATCTTAGTTAAAAGGCAGAAGGTCTGGAGACGTAAACAAGTTTGTACCTGGCTGAGGCAGCAGCACTTGGGAGCAAGGTAACTAATGATAATTTGCTTCTCTGGGACTCAACGCAAATACTGCTGCGTGTGGCCCTAGCTGTGTCTTGCTCCTGGTCTGGGGCAGTGATGTCCATGCATGCAGAGAGGCTCGGCCCTCATTGCTATTGCTGGGGAGAATCCACAGTTGGCTGAATGGGGGCCACTGATGGTTGTATTAATTACTCACCTGGTTGCTGCTGTCAGATAACTCACCCTAAGGAAGAAAGGCCCTTCTAGAAGTCAGGCCCAGGTCTTTTTTCCAGCCTCATGACCCCAGAAATAAGGCTCGGACTCAAAATATATTTATGAATAACTTGGCATTATTGCTAGTTTTTTTTTCTTATTAGATCATCACTAAAATAACCCATCTATTTTAACCTATATTCTGCCACGTGGCTGGTTACGTGTGCTAGTCACATCTTCCTGGTGAATCTCCCTCCTGGCACACTCCCACAATTCTGTCTACCTCCCAGATGTTCCACTTCATATTTCCTGCCTGAGCCATAGGCCACAGGCTTTTTAATGGACAGGTGATGTATTCATACAATACACAATATATCCTCTCTCTAGTGATGAGCACTGACCCTGCTGCCCACACTGTGGCTATTTCAGAACACTGGTTAACTCCCATTCCTGCTCACACTGTTTATTCCACTTGGAGTTTTTGGAGCCCAGAGTCCACAGAATGGAACCAACAATGACCTGTTAGGACTCAGCCCAGACACTTAGCCTTGTCTGTTGTGTAGACCTCAGTTAAAGCCCCCCTCATCCTCTCCTCGCCCCCTCTCCTACCTCCCCTCCCTTCCCCTTCCCTAGGCTTGCTTCCACCCCTGTCTGAATCTTTTAAGCATTCTCATCCTTTGAGTGGTTGTCACCACCTATTGGAGGAGTGACCATCCTTTTATAAGCCCGGCTTGTAGCTCAGCATCTGGAATGTCACAGGTGTTCAGCGTTTGCAATTGTTGTGGTGGGGGTGGGGCAGCTGGATAGTCATCCTTTTCTGAACCTTTTCTGGTGTGGTTGGCTCAAAGGATAATGATTACATACCCTAAACAGAAGTCTTCCCAGATTTTATTGTGATGAGAAACTGTTTAGTGCTTCATCTGTCAGTGCATGCTGAGATAATCGGAATAATTTCCTGGCACTGATGTGGGGCAGTTACATATATGAAAGATGCTCACATTTCTCACTCATGAAGAAAGCTGTTTTGTTGATAAAGTGATATGGACCCAGATAATATTGGAAAAGGCTTAAACTTACCTGTTTGGCCATGCTCTTTCTCCTTGGAGAGGAGTTAAGGATGTAAGGGCTTTAGCCTGGATACCTAAAGACCAGTGCTAGTTTCTGAATTCAGTCATATGTGCAGGTTTGGTTGGAGAAGGCACAATCCAGGGGAGAGAAAAAGAACAGTGAACAAACGAGTGTTGTGTGCGTGGAGGTGCCCATGTATGTGTGTAGAGGTGCACATATACATGTATGGAGGTTCATATGTATGTGTGTGTGTGAGTCCATGTATATGTGTGTGAAGGTACACTTGGATGTGTGTAGAGGTGCACATGTATGTGTGTGAGAGTGCATACTTTTATAGACTTCAGTCCCTCTTTCTGCAACCTAGAGGGGTTAAAAAAGAGATGGTTTATAGCCAAAGTGTTTTCTCCAAGAGTGAGATATTTTCGTAAGTACAGGGAGATGCGTCTCCAGAGGAAGCAGTAAGGACCGATAGCGGAAGTTAAAGATTATTTTTGGCATAGTGGGAGAAAGATTTCCTTCAGAGGCTGGAGTACTCTCAAAGGAATGGATTCTGGTTTCCTTGATTCTTCAATCTGACAGAACACAGAGATCACTTCCATTTCTAGAATCCTGGGAGTGTGTTGGTCAGCTTCCTATTGCTGAAGCAAAATACCTAAGATAATCAATTTCTAAGAAAGAAAGATTAATTGGGCTCACAATTTCAGTTTTGTTTGTTTTGTTTTACATGTGCTCATTCAGCCCCAAGTACTTTGAACTTGCAGCAAGGTAGAGCAGTGTAGTGGGGAACATACAGCCCATCAAAGATGTCTAACTCATGGCAGCCAGGAAGAAAAAAAAAAAAAAAAGCTGACAGGTGATCCCTAAGTCCCTTTCAAGAGCACACCTCTAGTGACCTGACTTCCTTCTGTGAGGTTTGACCTCCTCAGGGTTTCACTGCTTCCTCACAGCTCCTCAGGCTGACCACTGAGCCTTTAATCCATAGGTCTATGGGGACATTAAAGATACAAAGCATAATAAGTCATTCAGTATAATTGAATATTGAGCGTGCTTTTATACCCAGGGATGGCATGAATCAATGAACCGCATTCCCTATTATAAAATGCTTGGGGCCATTATCAATAATATGATACGATTTTGAATAATGCTTTATGGTTTATAGATGCAATCACTGGCAAGATTTCAGCTGGTGCTCTCAAGAATCGCATAAGGCAGTTGGTGTTCTCCGTCACAGGCCATGAGGAAACAAGGTTCTAGAAAGTAACAGAACGGAAAGATCTGGTCTGGAATCCAGACTTTCTACTTCTTAGGCCAATGCTTTCTCCACCTGTGAGTCATGGCCACCTCCCAATAAGTGAATTGGCTTGTCAAGAGGCTGAGAGTTGTCAAGGAATGTTGTAACTTTATGGTCCTTATGGTTCCTATCTCCAGGGAAAGCTATTTGGAGGGATCTACCTTGGCTTGATTTCAAAGGCAGTCCCTCTTGGGGAGAGAGATAGGTGCAGATGCACACAAGGGGGCAGATCAGCCACCCCAGCATACACATGGACATAGAAACACATGTCCATGGTGGTATCAGTCACAAGGTATGTGCCTCAGGCCGGGCCTTTTAAATTATATTACCTTATAAAATCCTGCCAAGCCTAAACCAACCAACCAACCAAGTCAAAGTGTAGAAGACAGAAGGCAAACGCCCCAGTCGACAGCATTTTCCCAGCCTAAATATCAGTTACTGTGAACTTTCAGAAAGTCAGAGTCCAGAATTTGCCCACTAGCCATGAAGTTTCAGACAGCTCTCAGAAACCGATGCTAGCCTTAGCCAGCACCCAATATAATTGAACCTCAGGGTGCTCACTCACTGGAATTTCTAACTACACCGGCCAGACAGGTTCATTCTATTCAGCTTTCAGTGATGTACCTCATACATATGAGTTTGGAGCCCATGTACCATGGCAGAACCAGGCATTTTGGATTATTAGTCCCATCTTATTCAAGAAAAAAAAATATGAATGAAATTTGAAGAAGTGAATAATTTAAGATAAAATGATCTCTCTCCCCCCCTCCTTCTCCCTCTCTCTCCCTCTCCCTCTCTTTCCCTCCCTCCCTCCCTCCCTCCCTCCCTCCCTCCCTTCAGAGGCCAGAGTTGTCTAGGGTATGGGGTATTATGAACAGAATTGTTTCATAGATTGGGAAATTGGAATAGTTGAATTATGATTCGTTTGATTATTGGATTTGGAGGAGGACAAGGGGATCATGTTCATTTCAGACTTCTGGGATCATGATGGGGTTGTCTCCACAGCCTGCACCCAGGACTTCTGCTTGAAGATGGTTTGGCCAGCTCAGTGCCTTTCCTCTCTGAATCCAGTGCTGACATGGTGCCAAACGCCCCACCAGTTTGATTTTCCTTGCCTGTTTCGGAGATGATCTTGTCTAGGAATCAGGACTAGTTTAAAGATTTGCTTTCAACCATCTCTCAGCGCCCCCCCCCCGCGCCCCCCCCCCCCAGTTTGCCTTTGCCTTTGCCTCTAATGGTTTTATGAAATACTTCTTGGCCTTAAACCTTAAGATTTTAATCTTAAACCTATGGGAATCCTAAGGTTTTATAAATAGACAAGTTGAGCCAACAAGTGTTCCATGTGGAGGAAATGAAGGAGGCCTGGCTTGTGTGAGAGGGACATCTACAAGAAGTTAAAAAGGCAGGGGTTGCATGTCTAACTCCTTGTAGGACATGACTGGTTTGTGCTGTTCTAGGGGGTGCTCTGAGTGTAGGGACAGACCATAGGGTCTAGGGCGTGTGAAAGGCTTCCAGACAGAGGCCTGTGTGGTACCGTAGTTGAAGGATACAAAGAATCAGAGGCAAGGAAGGTGTCTGGACACAGACTGGCTGAAGGAACAGATGCACTGTATGTCCTGGTCTTGTGGGTCTGTGGCTTAGCCAGCACCTAAACCACTGAAATGGCTTTGCTAGCTAAGAGCAAGGGAAAATGTAGAAAATGACATCGACCATGGAGTTCTGAGTGCTTAGATTGTTCCTGGAGCCTGGAGCAGAACATGGGCACCGGGGCCTCTGCCTGCTGTTTGCTCCCATGTCTTCTGGCTGTTATGTAAAAGCACAGCTCAGCTCCGAGCACAAGGAATCGCCATCCTGGCTGTCGGTAAGACTTCAGGCCTGCAGTACATGGTTTGCTCTGTAAACAAGATGAAGCGCAGTGATGTTGGATTTTAGCTCCAACGACTGCAACCTTTTTAAAGTTGGGCACATTGGTTGTGCATTGTCTTAGTTCTGTGGAAATTCTCCTTCCCTCGTATTGTTGGATGTGTTGAGTGCCAGACAAATGGTTCTCTGTAGGCGAGAGTGTGCACAGCTCTTGGAGGCATTTATAAACTTGGCGAGAGAGTACTTCAGCTCCTGCATTAGCTTGTCAGCCTGGGCATCAGGCCAGGACCGTGCCTGGCTCTGAGTCACGCTGGTGCTCTGTGGGATGCTGGGGTTGGAGGAGGAGCGGGATGCCTACACTTCTCTTCTGTGCTTCTTGGGAAATGGGCTTCTCTGGCCTTGGGAAGACTGAGACCCTGCATGAAGCCCCGGGTCTCTGTCCCCAATATTAACCCTATCTGTGGGAAGTTCTTAGAGGATGTCTAGAGTTTTGCTCCAACATTGGCAGCTGCAGGTCTTGCCTCAACAGTGGCAGAGCAGAAGCCCTCCTAGAGCGAAGCAAGGGCAGCAGCTTGAGCCGATGGGATTCTCTGGGCTCCTCCTTGTGCCCTGGATGAAAAAACAAAACCCAGCAGTCGCCACAAGAAGATTTGCTTTGAAGATAGGCCCGAGGATAACTTCTGAAACTGCCTTTGAACTCCGAACTTTCTTAAAGGGGGGATTTATTTACTTGCTTATTCATACTGCGTATGTACCTGCAGAGTTTATATGCACCACAGGCACGCAGATCACAGAGGCCAGAAAAGTATACTGCAATCCCCTGGTATATGTGGTTATAAGCCATATAGGTGCTGGGAACTGAACCCGAGCTTCTAAAGAGCAGCCAGTGCTTAATGGCTAAGCCATCTCTCAATTTCTCTCCACCAGTTCTTAACTTTTGGTGAGGGACATGATTTTATGTTATAATCCGAGCACCCGTGTCTGTGTATAACCAAGCTGATTTTCACCCTTAGGGTTTTCGAAAATTAGTGTGTGGGCAGAGGCAGAAGATCAGAGATGTGTAAGGATGCATGTGTGTGATGCGGGTGGGTATACTTTGGGATGTATGGGAAGTGAAGGAACGCTCGTCCCTCTCTGGAGGAGGTCACAGTGGAAGACGTGGAGGAGAATGAAAACACATTGAGCAGAACTCAGAACAACACTAAAATCAAAATGAAGCCCTTCACCTTGAGGACCACCTTAGCCTTGCACTCCACACTGACCTAATGGCTGCTCGGTTCCCACATAGTGCAGAGGAGAATACTCTGCCGTTGGAGACTCATCCCCAGCCCTGTGGTCAGTTCTTAAAGTGGAGTGCAAAGGGAGTCTCAGGGAGTGGGGTGGTACAGGGCTTCAGCTGTCTAGCTAAGGGTTGCTCGGTCAGTAGGGAGTGAAGGTCTCTGAGCCTCTGGGAGAGCCCTGGGATGCCACGTAGTCTTCCAGGAATCCAAGGCAGTCCCTGTCCTGGCGCTCAGGCCATTGTAAATAATCCTTATAAGCCCATTATCTTAGCAGAGTGCTGGGAAAGAGATACAGAAGGACAAGATAAAACAGAGCTGTGGTATTTAGTGCAGCGTGGTTGGTGAACAGCTTTGGGAGCTTGCAGATGTCAGGACACACAGCACAGGGTGAAGGGCCAGCATCTCTAGGTTGTCCATCCGCACCAGAATTCTAGCCAGACTCTAGCACGTGTCATGCCGTTGTGTGGCTCGTGGGTTTCTGTACCTTTGTTTTCTTTCCTTGGAGTGATCATGAATGTCAAACGGGATGACGTGAGTGAGAGCCCTTCCTGTGTTGCAGCTGGTGGATCTTTGGAACCGCAGGGATCCTGCAGTGGTCTGTTCAGCTCCCAGCATGCTCCTTGAGTAGGGGTATTATCACTCGCCTGGGTTCCAAAATGGTAGCTCGGAGCTATTATCTGTTGGGTGTCCAAGACAGCAGTTGAAGGGCAGGAGCTCCTGAGTATCTTAAGACCCAGAGTATCTTAGCTGAAGCCTCATTGAAAGACTCTGCCCCATAGGGTGGGCATTGCTATAACATGGGAGACCAGTTCCTTAGACCTGGGACGGGGACCTGGGTATGTGCATGTGTGTGTAACCAATTACTGAGTGAGGGCCTCAGAAACTTTGACTTCTCATTCATGATCCTGTGAGCACCATCAAACCTCCTACCTTTTGGGGGGAGGGGCACCTCAATTTCCTTCCTTCCTTCCTTCTTTCCTTTTTTTT
>JADRCD010203217.1:0-38547 GCA_019843815.1 Montemys delectorum
TCTCCTTAGGAAAGCCTTTTTAGGAGAGATTCTTTTGCTCTTCTAGATTAGATTCCATCTTCATCAAATCTTACTTCACTTTGATAAACTGAGTTTTTCTCTAAAATTGTCTTTTTAAAATAATTTTAAATGTTGACTATTATAGCGATAAGCTTGGTATATAGTAAGTGAAATCCTGTTTAAAACAAACAAAGCACAGGACCAACCTGCTGCTAACTGCATGTGGATTTCTATTGTCCTCCGCTTTCCCTGTAGAAACTCCTTTGTTTTTTATAAAATAGCTCTTAGTTTTCAAATGCTTTTACCTTCCAATGTAAGCTTTCTGGCACTGTTGACTAAACAGGCTTTCTGTTAGAGTTTCATGTTTTAGTTCATCTTCTGCTTGGCTTCTGCTCTGCATCAATATTGGAACAATTCTAGACTTGAGCTTTTGTTTATTGATTTATTGGACTCAGATTTATATAGTCAGCGTACTATTTTTCTGAATGATAAAAAGGTATTTGATATATTTTTCCTCTTTCTTGACTTTTTTATTAATCAGCTTCCATTTTTGTATTTGTTAATTAACTAATTGAATATTACTTTCTTTCAGTCTTGCCTAGTGGTTACTGTACATTAATTATATTTCCTTCCTGGACATGTTGTATTACCTTGAATTCTAATCTACACTTGTATCTATCTTTCTAATGTATTATTTTTGTTTATGTACCATTTATGTGTATTGCCTCCATTCTCCCTTGCACTGTACTTTATTCTCCTTTAATGTACTTGCTTAACTCTGGGATAACTTACTACTGCCTCAATAACTCATTTTAATATTCTTCAATTTAGCTTTGCTGGTGATAAATTCTTTTCCTCAGTCTGACTAATTTTTCTTTCACTTGAAATCCATTTTCATGATACTATGGAGAACACAGCATTTATCATCATTGTCACTATATTTTACCTAACACAAACCTTGAAATATTTTGACTCATCTGCCTCATGATTTATATCCTATATTTTTAATTGTTTATATTTTAATTATGTGTTTATGTCTGGTTTGTGTGGGGAACTGAATTATCATATGCTTGTGTGTCTCCTTGTTAGCTAGCTTGCTTTGTTTGTAATACGGTCTTACTAACTGGAGCAGGCAGAGTTTGAATTCATAGTCATATTCCCTGGTCCTGGAATTAAAGGTGCATTCCACATGACTTATTTTTTGATCTCACTAGTGGTTCATTATTATTGTTATTTTTGCTACCTGTTTTGTACAGACAATCTTTAGGTCTCCTAAGAGACTTAGTGATAACTCCATTTATCATTTCATGTATCATTTCAGTTCTCCCTTTTGACTGAGGTCTCCAATCTGCCTATTGATCTCCCTCAGAGGCTGCTCAAGACAAGAACATATAGGTTTTCCTTGGTTTTTTTTTCTGTTGTATATTATTTATCACAGATGATCTGTATTTTTGACACATTTATAAAAAGTCATTATGTAAGCTGTGATTAAATCATTAGGGCTTTTGCCGGCCTCAAATTCTTACATGCTTTGCAAAGGGTATTTCAAATAAGATGTGTTTAGAAAACTTTAAGCAGTGCTACTATTTCTAAATAATACCATTTTTAAAACTAGCTTTATAATGTTAAACTAGAAAGATGTAAGAAATACATCTGTGAGTGACGTTGGTGAAGGCTTGCATTGATGACTTAGAGTAGGTTTCTAGAAGGAAATGTTTGCATCAAACACTTAAAACATAATTATAATGGTGTTTCACAAAGCTCAGCTTTATAAAGGTCTTAAAGAGCAAATATGACAAAATTTTTAAATACTAATTAGATTGGAAATCACTGATTTGATTTGATTTCTTTTTTGGCTCCAGTATAAAAATAGATCTTATCAGAATGCATTTCTCACCTGCCGTGGGCAGGGGTAATTAGACACATTAGACACAAGCAAATGTAATGGATCCAGTTTGTTCCGGGGCCACTCAGCTATGCTTCAGAACTGCATCTTTTTTAAGTATGAAGGTTAACATATCAAGTGGCAAAAAAAAAAATTGAAGTAAAGGGTCCTTGTTTCTCTTTAGGTAAATTACCACAATTCTTTGCATTACCACATAACAGACTGCAGACAGGAAGAAGTGAGCTCTGCTAACAGTAAGGGAAGTTCAGCATGCCCTTCTGCATTCATCAGCACCACCAAGACTCCAAACGACTTCTGTCTTTTCCTACTTAAGTTTTTTCCACTGAGAAAGTTCAAGCTTCACTTGAGCAACAACATACTTGAACAGGTTTGAGATTTTTTTTAACATATTTGAAATATCATTTGTGATAATTTTCATTTCCAAATTAAAAAGGCTAAGTTACTCTTAGACTCTGCTCCAAAGTAAAATTTTAATCCATAACCCTTTCCCCATGGAGATGAGGCTTTGGGTTTTTTTTTGTTTTTTCCAATAGTCTCAAACTCTTAAGTGATTATTTTGACTTTATAGTTGTAAATCGTCAAAATTATATTCAAGAAAATATTTCAAATTCCATTCTTATATTTTTGGTTGTGAGCCTAGCCTTTAATGGTCAAGCCGTCTCTTCCCCCCTCAGAGTTTATTCCATCGCTACTTAAAATGTGATGTAATGTGCTTATACTTTTCAGGGACATACCTCTTATGTGGTGCCAGACTGTATACCTAAGAGCTATAAAACAAAGGATCTCAGTTACTTGAGTAAATGGCTGTAGTATGAACTAATGGTGAATCAGCATCAACTTGTTAGAAGGAAGGCCCTACAATACTTAAAACCATTCTTTCTTTACCTAACTCTTCTTACCCTTTTAGCCAGTTATTTGAATGTGTGCTTGAATCTCATGCTTGGTTTAGTGGTTATTCAAAGTGCTAATGCTTTTGATAATAGATTCAGTACTGATTCATATTAATTGGCTAAATCTAGCTACTGCATCCAACCAGGGAAAATACAGCAGGGATGTCTATACAGTATGAAGTAGACACTGTTAACTGCTAGCCCTTGAAAGACATCCTTAGCAAGTTTTTGCATTATGATTAATTTGTGCCAGCTGCACTTTGAGGTGGCAGAGCAGCTAAGCAGATTGTCAGGGGAGAATTAATGTTAATACTGAGTATTGTGTTTTCCAAGTAGTAGTTTCCTTTTCAATTAGTGTTCTAGTAATGGAGGGGAAAGATGGCATAAATATTGAGTATTTGTAGAAAATATTAATATAAAACACACCCTAAACACTGATAGCAATGCTTAAACAGTTTCCAGGAAGTGTTAACATAAGAATGTTAAAGTATTTTTTATACCTTTTTGTTTTTCCTACCATGACTTGAAATTTCTTCTTCAAGATGTATGAATACTCTGAAAATGGCTGAGAGAATCAACAGTAAGTCAGTGAGTAGAGTGAGCAGAGCAACAGAGGGCTAGCAGTGGTTCTGTGAGGGCACTATTTAAGGAGTCAGCTGTTTAGCCTGCAGTGGAGGCCACGGGTTTTTGTACCAAAGGGAATGGGTATTTTTAATAGCAATCTGCAATAGTTGAAAGACTACCAGTACTTTTTGTGACTTCACAGGACAGTGCTTAAGAACAAGAAAAGTTACAGGTGAGAGGCATCTTGGTGTGATCTGGGAGCATCTAATGCTGTCTGTCATATAATGGCATAGGAGGGCACCCAGGTCTTTGCATGAATTTCTACTTCTAGCCCTTGCTCTTTCATTATATAATTGGTCTCTGTGTTGAGACAGAAAAGGTAATAAGTTGGAAAACTGAAGGATGGAGACTGGCCTCCGTTTTGTAACTTTTGACTAATGGGCTACCAGCTATGGAAGTAATTTGTTCTGCAGAAGACATTTTTAAAATAACCTGGTATTGGGCTAGTAAGTATGTACCATTTAGTAAATAAACTGTCCAAGACTGACCCCACTGAGGACAACATTCCTAATTTGTTGGCAAATCAGTCCACCAGTGCTAACAGCAGATCTTGTTAGTTCTCTTTTAAATCTGTTGCTTAGACTCAACATACTGATAAGAAACCTACTGTGAATGCAGCTTTCAGACCTCTATTTCATGAATTTGAGACTTTGTTATATGTTTGTATCCCTCATTGCCTATTGGACTTTTGTTTACTTTCTCTATTTGGGAGCTCTGCTTCCTTCCCCACTATCACCATGCCACTTTTCCCTGGTGTGAATCTTCATATCCTACTAGGAAGGAAATCTGCTACTGGTGACCTTCATATTCTTTCTTCAGACTTTGAACATACACTTTCTTAAGTCTCTCACCCTTTTGGCTATCATTAAAAGATGCCCATGACCCATTGCTTGGGAACAAAAGAGAAATTGTCCCTGAAACTTTGTTTTCCTTACTTGGCAACTTTGACAATTAATGGCAGAAGTTTCTCCTGTGGCCTGTCTTCCTGAAGATTGTGCTTATTTATTTCCCCCAACAGTCTCATGTGACCTTGTTAAAAGCTTCATGTAATTCCCGAATAAATTACATTTACTGTTTTGCTTCTATCTAGTATTTTATTGACATTTCCTGATAAGTTTAATAGGATGGAGAGAAACAGTGTTCTCTTTATAGACTCAGTGGGCGATTTGACCTCAGCCAGTTAACCTTATCCTGATGTAGAAGGAAGCTATTCTTAATTAGACTCTATCAGTTTCCCCACTATCAGCACAAGAGCTTCTCATATATACCTCTATAAATCTTAATTTCATTGTTGTTCTTCCCTAAAGAAAGGCTTCATATTAGCAAAACAGCGCTGCTTAGACACAGTTGCTGGTTTTCAGATCCTCAGGCATGTCACACTTTATTTCCTTCAGGAACTCTCAGCTGAACACCATCTGGCCAGGGTGATTTATTACCTTGGAATTTCTCAAGTCGCTCTCTTCTTTCCCCCTAGGAGTTTGCTTTTTGCCGCTGCACCACTGGTTATTCTCAAAGTGCCCTTGGAGTAGTCCTTTTCCCACAGGCTGTGGATGCAGGTCTGTGCCACACAGGACCCAGAGAAGTGCCCTGCCCTGCACACCTCTGGCTTAAGTCTACTTAGCTGAGGAGCCCAGCACCTCCACTCATGCTGCCTGCTCATCCTCCTGTTACTTTGTCCCTTTTCTACCTCTTAGTCTTCATTTCCCAGCAGTACATCTCTGGTAGTTTATCTTTTAAATACCATATTATAAGCTGATCTAGACACTTTCAACAAATTCATGAACAGTTCTATAGAGCTGTTTTCAGTTTTTCTTTTGGCTATGCACAGATTTCTCTTTTGACTTTTCAGATAATGTCGTGGTGCATAATATCTTGGAGTTACTGTCCTCTTTCTTTTAAGTAGCTTGAGATGTTTTAAACTCTTCACTTCTCTCAGAAGGCTGCTAACTAGGATTTTCTTTCCAAATTTAATGCATACCCATACTGTAAACCCATGAGGGTTCACAGTAGAGATGCCCATACTAATTAGAACATGTGCTTTAACTGTGTAGCCTTCCCAATTGTTGGCTTCCACTCCCACACAAGCACACTGTGGCGTTCTATATGTTACCTTCATCTAATTCTGCTTCTAACTGCCCAGATAAGCCATGCCAAGGCATGTTAATTATTGCTCTCTCATTGTACTCTTCTGTCATTCATTTGGATAATAATGGACATAATTAAAATCGTGCATTGTAATAGCCTTCCCAGAAAGAATGCTGAACAGCAAAGGTTAAACGCAATTTATGTTATTCTTTTATATTCTATAGTTAACAACTTTTATACCTGAACTTGGTTCAAATAATTATTTCATTAAAAAGATTGCTTAATATGATTTAAAGTATAGTTAATTTTGATTTAAGTATATTCTGTCTTCACTTAGAGTAATTTAGTACAGATTTTTTTTTAAGCTTCAAAGTTTTACCATACCCAATTGTCTCATAAATTATTTACGATTTTCGGCTTATGAAATAAAATCAAAGATTATATCTCAACTTTTAAGTATATTTTATGTAATCTTCAGTTACAAATACAACTAGTCAATACAACTATCCCTGAATAGAAGCATTATTCTCTCGTTTATAAGTAGAGTTATAAATTATAACAGAGAAAAAGAATACTGATCTAGTTTATTTTAATACTAGCATATCACTTCTTCAGGTAAGGCAGGGTGTCATAACAAACATTATCCCTGGAATATCTGATTCTGATATGGATAAGTTCTTTGAATTTTTTTAATACATAGATATTCCATTCCTAAAGCACTCTGCACTTATATCTTCAAATGTAAAATTTATATGAATATCTATCTTATTTATATAGGTTTACATAAGGATATTTGTATACCAGTATATAAGTTTCAAGCTGTGGTACCCTCTCATGATGCATTATTTTTCAATATGATTTTGTCATTTAAAAAATCATATAGACTAATACAACAGAATAGGAAACAAAGAGCCCTGAAGTAAATCCAATCCTCTATACTGCACTTCTGCAAGTGTACAAGTAACACAAGAGAATGGATAATCAATGAACAGTGCTGGAAAGGGAGAAAGACAAATACTACATGGCCTCTGAAAGTATGAAAGTGAGGGAAAGAGTACAGAGCAGCTGAGGAGGAGGGAGGGTGTGGGTAATGAGTTCTACAAGGTGAATGAGTTCTGGAGATCCTGTACGTAGGACTATCATTGTAGCTGATTATACCACATTGTAGACTTGAGCTTTCCAGAGAGCTTTTGCATTTTATTAACGTTCAGTTTTTCTTTGGGTAATGATTTTTTATATTATGTTGAACTGATCTATTAATAGTGTGTAGATTAATAGACTACAGAGGGTGAGTCTTTACTTTGCAGAGGGGCAGTTGGAAAGTGGCTCACCTTGTGCTGTCAGTGCTCAGGCCGGTTCAAAACTCTGAATTTGACCTAGACTATCCTCAGATTGTGCTATACTTGCTGCTTCAACCCTTGGAGTACAGGACTGCAGGCATGGACCAGCATCCCTTGTTCAGAAGTGATTTTTACCATCTTGGAAAACAGTAAGAGGGGCTCAGAATATGTAGGACAATGGTAGAGCACTTGCCTAGCAGTGGAGAGCCTGGTTTTAGTCTTCAGTGCCCATCCCCAGAATAAATAGTAGTTATGTAAGGTGGTAGAAAGTTAATTAGCTTTAATATGATGAATACTTTGAAATGTGTATATACGTGAAACTACCAAGTTGGATATTTTAAGTATACATGATATTAAGCTGTCAAATATACTTCAATAAATTTGGCAAGGAGGAAGGAGAAAGGAACTCGATCAGATTTGTATTTTACACAGTTCAATTGAAATGTCTGTTCCTCAGGCTTTTTGCCGTATTTTTGACTCACATTGAGAATTGTCCTACAGTCAGTTCATCGCACAGCTTCTGTTTCTATTTCCGTCTCTGCCGTCCAGACCTCTCTGCTGGGCCCTGACCCCATCTTCCTCACTGCCAATTAGACTCTCTTCTCTAGAAAATGTAACACACTTCTAGAATAATAGTTATTATTTATTTTCCTTCCAAATTTTGCATATATTTTGTTGTTTTACACCAGAAATAATGGTAGCAGGCACTGTTATCTTTTAACTTGCCCCAACCTATAAAGCCGAGAATCATCTGGACCTTTGTTCTCTCGTACATTGCTAGTTTTACAAGTACTGTCTGCCTCACCTAGCATACATTGCTCTCAGATCTGCTCCATTCTTTATTATTAACGCTTTTGTTCTAGTACAGCCTCTTTCCCTTACACCAGTGCAGAAGCCTGTATACTCGCTGCCTCCAGCCATGTGTCCAGTGAAGGAAGTAGACTGAACGAGAGTGACCTTTCTAAATCTCAAACTGGATCCAGGCTCGAACTGTAACACACCACAGCTCTGCAAGAATTCATTAGCTTTCTGTAGCTATAAACTCTCACAGTAAAAACTAAACTCATAAGGATCCCCCTCTTTTTGTCTTGCATCTTTATTCTTAGCTCTTTGCTTTCTCACAGTCAGGTTTTAGTAGTCCCATGCTTAAAGCTGATTAGAACACTTACATAGGTGTTTCTTAAAGAAATATTTCTACTATCCCTCCTTGTGTTATACACATATATTTCACTTTTTGTTCCTTTCATGCAAAGAAATAAAGGAGAAAAGAGAAAATTTTGGTCCATTGCTAGTACCTATTGATTATTATAACTGCACAATTATACTCAATGTGATTTACTAGCCATTCATTTCATATGTACCATAAATTTTAAAGTGATTCCATAAGAATGAGTCTTCTTTATGATATAAAATCTCAGGTTATAGATTTAAGAAAGAAGGCCTGTACTGAGACAACCCTTGACACAGTGAATACAATAGCTAAGCATTTGGTGGCCTAATTAGAAGAATGGAAGGTACAATGGCCTTGTCTGACTCTGGATTTCACATGTCAGCTCATTCTTGTCTTAGAGCTCATAGACACTGCCTTTCTTCTTATCTGCCATTCTTAACAAAACTCGTTCCATATCATTTCCAAAATGGACAAATATGTTATAGTGGTATAGGGTTTGAGTCTGAGAACAGCTAAATTTCATTTATTTAAAATCAAATGAACTTTGCAAAAGGGGATTGCTTGTTCTGGGAACTAGTGAGTATGACAGACATAGTAAGAAATTATGTGGCACATGCACCAAGTATGTCTGTGTGCCTGTGTGTCTCTATGTATGTCTGTGGGCCTGTGTGTCTGTGTGTATGCATGTGGGTGTGGGTGTGTGTGTGTGTGTGTGTGTGTGTGTGTGTGTGATTGTGCATGAGTGTCTATGTGTGTATATGTGTGTTGTTAAGTTACAATAGATTCTCAGTTCCTGCCTGTAGTAGATTAAACAAAAAATATAGGCTGGCCAAAAATTGCTTCTCAGAATGATTATGCCTTTTCTAATATCAATAGTGATTTTACAGTAAAAGTGTACACTGCTGACATTAAGATGGGAACACAATTCATCTCACTGGACTCTGTAAAAAACAGCATTATCAACTATTTTGTGATGTTTCCCTCATCGTATATTGGGCTGTCCTGAAGAAATAAACCTCCACTTGCTTTCATGACAGGAAATAATAAATTAGCTGATATAATTCAGTTGAGATGTTGAAAACTGCATTGAAAATAATGGGGCATAACATTTTAGGGTTAACATTTATTCATAGATGATGCAATTAAATAAAGCAGACATTAACTTCAAGGTCAGTCAGTAAAGTAATAAAATTGAATATTTTAATTGAATTGTAATCGTTTCCCATTGATACATGCAACTAAAGTAAAATGGATGTCAGCTCTGCAAATTATAGTTCTTCCTCCTAATTAATTTCTTAATTCTGCATGGAGCTCTGCAGTGCCTAGGTCTTGTTGTGGGTTTATTCACCCACCCATCTTCTATCAAGGGATGTCTGCACGATGTGATTAAATGGCTAGATGTCAGAATTTATAGTCAATCTTTTCCTGTACTTTGGAAAAAACCTTGTTAGTAACTTAAAATCTCATGCCTGTGAATTAAAGCATTCTTGAAATGAATGACATACTACATCCTCTGGACTGTCATGTTCTTTGTTAATATTTTATTTCTTTATACCACTATTTATATCAACATTAATAAATGACTCAATGAATAAAGTTCTTAGGAGACTTGAATACATTGAGATGGCATTCCATAACTGGTGATTTGAGAAGACAAACTAAAAACATTCTGTGAGATTAAAGAGAAGCTCAGTTAGCATATATTCACAACCTAGACTTCACTAGATAACAGTTACAAAGTGGAATGAATCTGAAGAAGAGATGTCTCTCATACAGAGTATGATGAATTGAAGCCTCTGAATCAAGTTTACATTAAAAGAGCCCATGAACACTTCTGGTTTCTTCATAGTGCTCCCAGGGTGTTTAACGTAATGTAGCTTTACAGAGAGAAGCAGAAGATATGTAATCACAATGATGTTTCAAATTACAACAACACTGTGTTGAATATAGGTACTGTTTTGTTTTACTGTGTTCTGTTCTGTTTCTTAAGAAAGAGAATATTATTCCTTTTAGACCAGGTGCATTAATAATTAAATAATTACTTAAAGTTTTTAATAATTGACTATATGATATGGATGTGAACATTACCAAATTTTTATTATTCATATACTTTCAAATAGTTACACATAATAAAATCATTTCAGCATAAATAAATCTGTATTTCAGGACTGCTCTTTAGTTGCTACTAGAAGTATAAATGGATTCTTCTTCCAGTAAAGCAAACACATTAAATTAAGAAATGATTCATACCTTCCAAGATTTGTGTTTAATTTCACCTCAAACGTTGACTTGATTATTTTAAAAACTTCTAAAGAAGTCCAGTGATAAATTAATTTATTGATACTAATGACCCTGCACTTCAATTCTCAATTATAAATGTTCTTGACTATCAGAATTCTCTGTGCATAACATCCAGTCAGGAATTCCTAGAAGGAGTAGAGGAGGAGAAACTATAATCAGGATGTATTATTATGAGAAAATAATCTATTTTTAGTAAAAGAAAATCTTACAAACCCAAAATTTAAATTAAAAAACCCAGTACAGAAATCTTATAGCTGCATATTTATTGATAATTAAATAGTAACTTTATATGTTTTAGGGGATACATTTTACTAGATACTTATTTTTAAAACCATTCTTCATGATCAAAAGTAAACCATATACAGATTCTACATGCAATGATAAAGTATTTCTAAAATAAAAATTTTAGAAAAATATGTGAAACTATAACAAAATTAAGAATTCAATTATATTGGGTTTTCATTTGCATGTTATGAATTATAGAGTCATTAATTATGGAGCCTTAAGAATTAAGATTTATTGGGAGCTCTTTTGTATCTGAATATTATGGTTAATAGGACAGGTGGTCTTCCTACACATTCACAACTAGTAATAGCTCTGTAGGAAAGCCAGGACTGATTTAAAGACATCAATAATGAGAGTGGCTTAGACCATTGCCTTCTCAAGGACAGTAGTTTCAATCCCCAGAGGTTTCTGGCTGTTATCCAAGAAATGTTTTCTAAAAACAACCTGAAATGCATCTTGTCTAGGTAGTAATCATGAGGTCCCTAATGACTTGTCACTTTCTAATGAACAGAAAAAAATGAAGCAAATGCAGAATGCACTCAGATGGTTCTCTTCCAGGCTGCAGGAGCAACCTAGTAGGCATTATTGAGAACAACGTATTAGCATGCCATAAGGATTGCTTTATCTTAATGTAGGAAGATCTATGTGGAAAAATAGCTAGACTGCCATATTGAATTGAGACACTTTAACTACTAAAATTGGGATATTTTTTGATAAAGAATTATATTCTATTTAAATAGACACATTGTTTTTAGAAAAGCTATGATTTAATTTCATAATATGAATGTATCCATATTGAACTATTAACTGAATTAATTTTATAAGTGTAACAGTTTACTCTCTTTTCGATTCTTATTTTATAATTGCATTTAAAGTTAAAATAAGCATAAGACAGAAAAATCACACTATTTTCTTTAAATAAAATAAACCACAACAAGTTAAATGCTGAGGTTTTGGTATATTTCCCTTTTTAAAAAAAAATTACTTTTATTTTTTATTTTTTTACAATCCAGTCATTGCCCCACCTCCCATTTGGCCCTCACATAATTCTTTCTCATTCCTCCTCCTCCTGCTGTCTCCAAGATATGTACCCCTACTCTTCAGACCGCCCCACTCCCTGGGATTAAGCCTCAAGTCTTTCAGGGTTAGGTACATCTTCTTTCACTGAGGCCAGACCAGGCAGTCCTCTGCTGTATGTGTGTTGGGGGCCTCATATCAGCTACTGTATGCTGCCTGATTGGTGGTGGCTCAGTGTCTAAGAACTCCGGTCCAGGTTAGTTGAGACTGCTGGTCTTCCTATAGGGTCAGCGCCCTCCTCAGCTTCTTCCAGTCTTTCCCTAATTCAACCACAGGGGTCTCTACCTTCAATCCATTGCTTGGGTGCTAGTATCTGCCTCTATCTCAGTCAGCTGCTTGTTGGGCCTCTCAGAGGGCAGCCTTGCTAGGCTCCTGTCTGGAAGCATACCATAGCGTTATTTTTTTTTTCTTTCAAATTATACTGTTTTCATCTTCTTTACAATTTCCGAATTGAGAAAGTCAAACTGAAGGAAGGATCTGCTTACTGACACAACTGTAAAACTGACTTTTAGGGGCAAGAAAGCAACTATCCCGGGGAAATAGGGAAGTAAATTCTGGCAAAGTAAATTTTTACTTTAACATAAAAACAACTTACAATACATATACATTGCTTTCCTGGTTGAGGAAGGGTCAGGAGAAGGAAATGTGCCTTTACAGCTCTAAGCTGACACTTACCTAGAAAAATTTCACCTTTCTTGACAGGTTTAGATCCTGATAAGCATCTTGGGAAAACTCTGGTTGAAATGGAACCTTATCTTTTAGAGGTAAGAACTCATGTTGTTCTTTAAAGTACCAGCATCTAAATGAGGAAAGTAGTGCCATGACTCAAAGATTAATTTGTGTTTCAGAAAATTTTAGATACATTAATTTTATGACTGGTAAAAGGTTAAAACTTCATAGTGTATAGAGAAGTGTGTTTAAAAAGTGGTAACTCAAAGTGGAATGAGTTTATAATTGCAAGAGTGAGTGAGATCAGAAGGACGTGCTCTGAGGCCCCGGGTTCCTTTTATCATGGACAGCATGTGCTGCATGTGCTCCAGTGCTGCAGATCTGAAGCTCCTACAGCCTGTCTGCCTCGGACATGGGAGTGGAAACTTCTGGAGCCTGTGGAATCTAGTCCTCATTACAACGATAAACGAATTTGCCAAGAATCAAAGGGATTATCCCAGCATTTCAAAGAGCCTCCTTGATCCTGCCACTGTCAAGTCCTAAGTGTGTTCTACATACTAAAATATTTGTTTTCATTATTCCTTTCTGTTCATTCTATTGAATTGTATTGGAGATTGGGGGCAGATGTTGGGTTTGATACAGCATTGATAACTGAAGCAGTGTGATTGTTAGAATGTTAGCAGGTTTTAAACCTACAGTCAAGATGTAAATAGACAGTAAGAGGAGAGCCGAGCTCTGCTGAGTAGCCTGTGCTACTCAGTTCCATGCTGGGTCTCTGGGTACTGTCAGGGGCAGCACTATGCCATGAGCTGCTACACTCCACAGTAACTTTAGGGGTTTCATACTGGTTTTGGAAAATGTTTGTAGTTGATTGTTTTGTGGTTTATCAAAATAAACAAAGAATTCACAACTGAGGAATACTGAATGGCCGAGAAGCACCTAAAGAAATGTTCAACATACTTAGTCATTAGGGAAATGCAAATCAAAACAACCCTGAGATTCCACCTCACACTAGTCAGAATGGCTAGGATCAAAAACTCAGGTGATAGCATATGCTGGCAAGGATGTGGAGAAAGAAGAACACTCCTTCATTGCTGGTGGGACTGCAAGCTGGTACAATTACTCTGGCTCTGGAAATCAGTCTGGCGGTTCCTCAGAAAGTTGGACATAGTATTACCTGAGGACCCAGCTATACCACTCCTGGACATATACCCAAAAGATGCCCCAACATATAATAAGGACACATGCTCCACTATGTTCATAGCAGCCTTATTTTTAATAACCAGAAGCTGGAAAGAACCCAGATGTCCTTCAACAGAGGAATGGATACAGAAAATGTGCTACATTTACACAACGGAGTACTACTCAGTGTTAAAAAACAATGATATCATGAAATTCTTAGGCAACTGGATGGAATTAGAAAATATCATCCTGAATGAGGTAACTCATCACAAAAGAACACACATGGTATACGCTCACTGATAAGTGGATATTAGCCCCAAAGCTCGGAATACCCAAGATACAATTATAGACCACAAGAAGCTCAAGAAGAAGGAAAACTGAAATGTAGATGCTTCAGTCCTTCTTAGAAGGGGGAACAAAATACTCACAGGAGGAAATATGGAGACAAAATGTGGAGCAGAGACTGAAGGAAAGGCCATGCAGAGACTGCCCCACCTGGGGATCTATCCCATATACAGTCACCAAACCCAGACACTGTTGTGGATGCCAAGAAGTGCATGCTGACAGGAGCCTGATATAACTGTCTGATATAGGAACCTGACAAGTAGCCAACCATTGAACTGAGCATGGGATCCCCAATGGTAGAGTTAGAGAAAGGACTGAAAGGGGTTTCCAGCCCCATAGGAAGAACAATATCAACCAGCTAGACCACCCACAGCTCCCAGGGACTAAACCATCAACCAAGGAGTACCTATGGGGGACCCATGGCTCCAGCTGCTTTTGTAGTAGAGGATGGCCTTCGTCCTGTAAAGGCCTGATGCCCCAGTGTAGGGGAGTGCCAGGGCGAGGAGGCGGGAGTGGGTGGGTGGGTGGGGGAGCACCCTCATAGAAGCAGGGAAGGGAGGATGGGATAGGGGGATTCAGGGTGAGGAGTGAGGGGTGGGGAACTGGGAAAGGGGATAACATTTGGAGTGTAAATAAAGAAAACATTTAAGAAAAAAAAAGAAAAAAACTAAGCACTTACTGTGTGACAATCAGATAGTAAAAATTAAAAGGGAAATGAAATGAGTATACAGTTATGACAAATTAGGTTTGGTTTCTAGAGAAATTTGTGTCACTTGAATTTACATCTGGTTACTTTCAGTGTTCAGTTGGCCATGGTTCTTTTTGCAGTCATATCTAGTCACTGCCACTAGATCGAAATTAGCTTCCATCTTTCTCAAAGCAATACTGATATATAATGAAGTCACTTCTAGAAAGTGAAAGCAGAGAAATGAGAGACTGTGGCTTTGACAAAAGAACTTCTTAACAAAACCTCTCTGAATTTTGCTAAGTTGAAGGACTGAAGAAAATCCAATTAAATAGGGTACCTATAAATAATAGCACTGTGATGTTCATGAGCAGGAAGGGAAGGAATTTGAATGCTTTACATAAAAATGTAAGTAATTGAAAAGAAGAGTATGTTTACCATAATTAAAATATTACTCAATATATACTTATTTTGATTGTTACCATCCCCCATTAATATGTTCAGTTGTGTGCTTCTATTTTAAATGGTGATTTTAATTCTGTAAGAAAAATAAAATGCACATAAAGTTTTAGGAAATGTCAATATGTTGGTTATAAGTAAACCTGAGTATTGCTTGGCATTTTAATGTTTAGTTCAAAGAATTAAAATAAGGGAAAAATAGAGGAAGAAAGGCCCTAATAACGTACACCAGATAAAGAACTTGGTTCCTAATGCAGGCACAGGTAGACACTACTAGATGGACAAGGGCCACTGTCCTAGAGTAGCAACTGAGAGATCTTAAATATTCAAGTTTATATAATACTCATATTTGTACAGTACTCAAACACAAAAATGTCATATAGGCTATGTATATTTATTATATACTTATGTTTATTAAACTTTGTAGATTTGTATATAAAATTTAAGGCTTTCTCCAAAATATCCTTTTAATGTATGTTCAAAGATTTCAAAATATGAAATATGAAACATTTTCAGATACTCAGTTTATACCAAGACATAAGACAGAGGAAACAGATTTCCAGACATTACTCTCCTTCCTATAGAGTTTGTGTTCCCAAAAGGTTTTGGAGAGATTAAAACCACATATTGAAGGCTTCAAATACTGAATTGAGGATTAATTACCTAACCAATGAGATATAAATGAAAACTTTGAGAAAGATAAAAGTATTGGTAGTAGTTGTTTGAGCAGCAGAAATACCTGATTGCAGTATTTAAAGGAAAGCAATAATAAAAGTCATGTTAGTTTCAAACTGTTCCAATTTGTAGTCCTCACATTATTCTGAATGTTTATTACAGAGAGCTCTTGATCTCCATTGTCATATGATGCTTGTAGAATTGAATATTAAGTATTTCAGAATCATCCATGTTCCCAGTTCCGTGTAAACTGCTGAAATGGAAAGAAACAGATTGAATGCTTGGCATTTTATTGTTTACTTTGAGAAAGAAAAATAAGGGGAGAAATTAGGGAAATGAGGGAAGAAAAGCCCTAATAACCTGCGGAGCTGCTAGATAGGATAGGGCCACTAGTCCAGAGTAGCTGCTGGAAGATCTTAAACAAATTTGAACGATGGGTCAAATTTATCTGGGCAGTGGCCACAAAGTAAATCAATATGAATGAAGATTCATTAGCAGGGAGGCATGCAGAGACAAGAATAAACTTGATCTAAATGAAATTAAACGGCTGTTGATAAATCAGTAAGGAAAAGGTGAACTGGAAATGGAGGGCCCAGTCTTGAAGGGCCTTCAGGGATGGGCCAGGCAATTTAGGGTAAGAAATAATAAGATTTAGAGGGCTCTTCAGCTGCAATCCATACTATTAGAAGAAGCTGAGGAAATATAGTCTAGCAGCAGTATTCATAGATTAGGAGTGAAAAAGTTGCAAGTCAAGCCCATGAAACTGTTACAGGAAACAGATGTGAGATAGAACTACATGGAAATATTGTGATGGGAAGATGAAAATGACATTGGCATCAAACTTTCCACAGGCTGGGAAAAATCAACAATCACTCACACACAATGAAAGAAATCAGAAGCACTTGTTACTGTAGAAGGCAGCAGGGTTTAGAGATTTTTAAACAGACTGGATTTTATGTCATAACATATAACCTGAATGCAGATGTTTTTAACCAATGAGATTGTAGCTCAATTGAGATGGTCAGGCAGAGGCTGTGGTTTGTTATCAGTGTACCTCACGGAGTCAGACAGTGTCTAAATCCTTGTGTGTTTCAGTTCACTGTATCTGACAAACTGATGAGGATGATAGTATTAGTGTTTCATTTTCAGATGAAGATTCACTTCCGAGGAGGGCTTTTTCAATGTCATATGAATGGGAATATCACCAATAGAAGTTATGTCTAAGTTTCACTGATTTCAGAGCATGTAATGTGTTCTGCTCTGGAGTCATTTTAAGGTATAACTAAATAAACATAGCATCATCTTAGCAATAGAGCAAGTAATAAGCAGTCGTATTAGCAGGAGGAGAACAGCATCCTTCTGTGAAGCCAAGAGATTCATGCATATGACAAAAGAGTACACTTCAAAGAGCCATGATGGGGTATCTGTACATATGAACAGCAGAAGAGAAGGAGTGTCTTCAAAAATATAGAAATGTAGAAGCCTATTGAAGGCTATCAGAGAGACATGAGAGGTGAACAATATTATAGGCCACATAAATTAGAAAACTGCAGATGAGTCGGGTCTTGGCAATAAATTGTGAGTAGTGAGTAGACTACCACCCACCAAGTTTCCTAATGTAGAAAGGTGGGAACGTTCCTTACTAGGTATCCGTTCCATTAATCATTCATGTTGATGGCATTAAAAATTGAGATCTCAAAACAAGGTTCTTTGACATTTGAGCAGAGCTGAAGCAGGAAGGTCACTCTGACCTTCGGTATTCTCCCTGGGGCAGACAGTGAAGGAGTACTTTGACCTTCCTCTAACATAAATATGAGACTTCTATTGCAGATGTGCCCTCACTATACCTAGAGGAAGGGAACATCATATAGAAGAATAGGAAAGAACCTGAACACACAGATAGACAATATGATATTTGTAGGATATGTTTGTCTCCTCACATTGCTAAACTCAATATCTAAACAGTAGTTGTAGATACTGATAAATAAGTAAATCTAGTGAATCAGTCTATGCAGCATTAAATTACATATTAAAATACCATTTATAAAATGAAATTGTGATGCTTTGTATAAACCTCATTGTCTTCTGTATGTGAGAGTTAAAGAGAAGTCCATTTGATTTGGCTCCCTGCATCTTTCATTTCAAAACGAATAAAAGATAAATGAGATTGATTTAAAATCAAAGCATGACTTAATAAGAAAGCTTTACAACTAGTGTTAATACTATCTGCTAAGGGGATAAAAATGGAAACATGGAAATTATGGGCCCTTTAACTTTTGTTCTGTAGCTACTCATGTACAAATAACATTATTGTAAATGTGCATATGTAAGTAGACATGCCCCCAAGACAGATTCCCATCTCATATGCAGGGAATTCTCTTTTAAAGTACTGAGAGTCCAAAGTACTCCTCTAAGTCATGAAGTGACCCAAGTCGGCCACAGCTGCTCAATCCATTTATAAAAGCTTACTCTAACAATATTTAGATGACAAACCAATATTCTCCTCCTCTAAACTTTTTATCTAGAGGAGACTATGATTTAGATATCTACTAAGCATTTAAGCATGCTTTTATGTAATCAAAATTATATTAAAACATATAAATTATCTTACTACCTTATTTAAAACAAACTGTTTAGAAAACAGAAACATATTTCTTGTTTTAAAAAATTGTTTTTTAGTTTTAACTATTTTATTTATTCACATTCTAGTCATTGCTCCCTACCCCATCCCTTCTCCCACAATTCTTCATCCCATTCCTCCTCCCCCTTGCCTCCACCAGACCTCCCCCTTCCATAGATCCTCAAGTCCTTAGGCACATCTTCTCCCACTGAGGCCAGACCAGGCATACTTCTACTATATATGTGCTAGGAGCCTTGGAAAAACCCATGTATGCTCCTGGTTGGTGGCTTAGTCTCTGGGAGCTCCTTGGGGTCTCTGTTAGTTGAGATTGCTGGTCTTCCTATGAGGTCGCCCTCCCATTCAGCTTTTTTAATACTTTCCCTAATTCAACGATAGAGGTCCCCTATTTTAGTCCAATGGTTGGGTGTAAGTATATGCCTCTGTCTCAATTTTCTTCTGGTAGGGCCACTCAGAGGACAGTCATGCTAGACTGTAAGCACATCATAGCATCAGTTATTAGTGTCAGGCCTTGTTGCCCTCCCCCAGCCCCAATGCGATGGATTCCAAGTTGAACTGGTCATTAGACTGCCTTTCCTTCAGTCTCTTCTCTATTTTTGTCCCTGTTCTTTTTGACAGGAACAATTCTTGGTCAGAAATTTTGACTGTGGGCTAGTAACCCAGTCCTTCCACTTGAGGCCCTGTTTATCTACTGGAGATAGACTCTTCCAAATGTTGGGCGTTTTGGCTAAGGTCACCCTCACTAAGTCCTGAGAGTCTCTCACCTCCTGGGTCTCTGGTACTTTCTAAGGGCTGCATATTTTCATTTATTCCTCTAGGGTTCTCTCCTAGTCCCCCCACCCCATACCTGATCCTGTTCCCCTTTTCCCTCCCCCAACCTCCTCCCACCCAGGTTCTTCCCTCCTTCTGCCTACCTTGATTATTTTCTTCCCCCTTCTAAGTGGGATTGAAGCATCTTCACTTGGGCCTTTCTGCTTGTACACTTCTGGTCGGTGGGTTATATCCTAGGTATTCTGTACTTTTTGGCTATTATCCACTTATCTGTGAGTACATATCATGCATATCCTTTTTTCTCAGTTACCTCACTCAGCATGATTATTTTCTGGTTCCATCTATTTGACTCCAAAATTAATGATGTCCTCATTTTTAGTAGGTGAATAGTATTCCATTGTGTAAATGAACCACATTTTCTGTATCCATTCTTTGGTTGAAAGACATCTGGGTTGTTTCCAGCTTCTGGCTATTACAAATAATGTTACTATGAACATGGTGGAGCACTTGTCCTTAAGGTATGGTGGGACATCTTTTGGGTGTATACCAAAGAGTAGTAGCAGGGTCTTCAAGTAGAACTATTTCCAATTTTTTTGAGGAACCGCCAGACTGATTTCCAGAGTGGTTGTACCAGCTTGCAATCCCACCAGCAATGGAGGAGTATTCCTCTTTCTCCACATCCTCTCCCACATGTGCTGCCACCTGAGTGTTTGATCCTAGCCATTCTGACTGGTGTGAGGTGGAATCTCACGGTTATTTTGATTTGCATTTCCCTGATGATTAAGGACTTTGAACGTTTAAGTGCTTCTCAACTATTCAAGATTCTTCTCTTGTGAATTCTGTTTAGCTCTGTACCCCATTTTTTAACCAAACAAAATACAGAGAAATAGCAAGTGCGTTCATCTTACCCAGTGACAATCTCTATCACTTTCTGTGTTAATCCCAAATGATTAATGTGAGGGAGGAGGAAAAACTAGTCAATGGATAATAAAGAAAACATTCGTTATCAGGTGCTAAGATTGTTTCCTTTTATTAGCTCTCCAAGAATGGAAAATTTGTATCCTGTTCCTAAGGGTAGAAGAAAAGGCATCAGCGACTTCTTTCCTCTTTTTCTTGATAGGCATGGGGTATTTGTTTCTGGGTCAAACTGAACTTGTCAGTTCATGCCAGTCAGGCTTTTCTGAAGGGGCATTGGCTCATCTGACCATAGCAAGAGGGCCATTGATTGTTGAACACTATCTGTGACATAATGCTCAGAGGGCATGGGAGAATGTCCAGGAAATGTAAGAACAGAGTCTGGTGACATAAAAGCCAGGCATAAAAATCTTTTACAGTCCAGAGGTAACACAGGATTAAAATATAGAAACATGAGCCTCAGAGCAGGACAAGGTACCACAGCCTATAATGACTAATTCTCTGTGGTAGAGAAAATGAAACTCACTCAGGGTTTATGTTCCTCACTTCATATTTTACTTTATAAATATATCCTTTTAATTTTCTCAAGACAGTCAGGTTCATTCATAATCTGCTAATATGTTGTGTATACTCTGATACCTATATATTCATGTGAATGATGGGGCAGAATGACAAAAGCCTTTGTTTATCACTTAAATACTATAGTTTTATTCTGTAGGTAGCAATTGACCACTCAGAGATCTTGAGCAGAATAATCCAGTATGTACAATATTAAGAAAAATCAGTAAGGTTGTCATGTGTAGGAAAAATTGGGAGGGTGAATATAGAAAGCAAGAGAAGAGCTAGTCTACTGTTTGATAGCCAAAGTGCAAAATGGCCATCAGGGCTTTAAAGTGGAAGAGAGGGCACGTTATCCGCCTTGCTCACTGCCATGCTCCTACTGGAAATAATGGAATCTCCAACTACACAGTTCTGAGGAAAGGACAAACATCTGAGATGTTGAGTCAATAAGGAATTAATGTACTTTAGGAAGTTAAGCTGTAGGGAGAACAAAAGCAGAGTTACACTCTGTGCCAGGATTCCAAGCCTTTGTGGACAGTTGTACTTAGAGATTTGGGGTGAGGGGAGCTAAGAACATTGTTTTATTCACATTGAATTTGAAAGAATACAAAGGAAAGGAAAAAAGTAAACCTTTAAAAGATATGAAAAAGAATACTATAATTTCAGCATGAAGCTAATCTAAAAAAATGTTTTTGGTGTTTTCCTTACAATAATGCTGACAGAATCTTATCAAGGAATAATTAAGTATAGCATATGATAGTTCCAGTTTTAAAACACATCTAGACATAGAATAGAGATGTATGTATGAAAACGGTTGCTACTTAGTGTGAACAGTATAAACATTTATAATGTTGATTTGCAAGTCTTAAAAAATAAATTAAAACTATGCACTATGAATACTTCTGGGTCCAAAACTTTTGGAAAAGCAACAATTTCTATCCTGTGCATATTTCTTGCTTTCATACTATAAGAGTTTTGTGTTTTCATAGACTGCCAATTCACTGAACAAAGTAGATAAGATGAACTTTCACCTCTGAAGAAGATCCCATGGTGTTATCAAGAACCTTAGAGCTCACATTTGGGGGGTCACTTAAATGTGTTATAGCATGACGCTAACTGAGCTTAAAGACAAACAGAGATATCAGGATTCAATAAGAGTACTTATTGATTTCTCAATCCTAGAAACCGTAGGACCCTTTAACCAAATTTACTAGCTGGAAACCTATATTTCCATACTGGTAAATTAATGATAGAGGAGGAAAAAATATTCTAAATATTGGCTGATGTGGGCAATATTACTGTTAAATCATTATTTTGTGGTACTACAATGTAGAATGAATTATGTCTGGTGAATTTTAAGAACTAAAGATATTATCTTAATTTTACCTTTTGCATCTCTCAAAGGTGTTCGATAAATACCTGTTGAAGAGTGATTGATGAGCTAAACAAATATTAATTATATTGTGTATAAGCTAAGAATACTTCAGAGCACATACAAATGCTAGTGTGTACCTCTTAAAAGCAAATGCTGAATTGACATAGCCACTTGTATTACTTTTCTAAGGGGACTAACAGAACCACATCTATAGGATGTAGTGGCCACTGACTGTAATACTCCAGTTATTCTTTGTATTACAAAAACAACACAAGTGTTCCAGTGAGACATTTGCCAAAACAGAAAACAGAAAAGCTACATATTGATCACATATACACTCCACATAGACTGGCCAGTGAGTCAGAAGGATGAAATTAGAAGGCCCATGGTGGGAAGTTGTTGGAAAATCAGTAGAACACTTAAGTGCAGAACAAATAAATACCCTGAAATCCATATCCCATTATTGTTGCTGTGTGGCTTTTATTGCAGAGGAGATATTAATTTAATTTAGTTTAGTATGGCAAAGCATTATTGTCCCATTATTTGATCCCATAGGGACCACCTCTCATAATTTGGACTTGCCAAGTCTCTGCTTTATAACCCAGGCAAAAGTGTATCTATTTTGCCCATTGCCCATCATAGCCGTTATGAAAAATAGTATCCAGTTCACCTCCCCACACTCTTCCTTGCTGTTTGGTTTTACAGTGTCATTTCCATTATTTCTGACTCTCAGTGGGAGGCGTAGAGTGTTCCTAGATCCATTCTTAAGCACAACTACAAAACATACCAAGGAAGCTTGTAACCAGCAGGTGAAGCAGAAGGCTTAGGAAGTAGCCACATCGTTGGCACAGTGGAATTTCTCCTCTTTGAGCTGTAATGATTTGGACTCTCGACAACTAAGAGCAGGGAAAGCTATTCCATTCTGAATCAAGGATCCATGGAGTTGTGAGGACAAAACTTCCATAGAGAATCTGACAGATCAGTATCAATGACAACCTGTGCAAGTGACCAACACAGACACCCACTGTGTATCAACCAAGCAGTTTCACTCAGTATCAAGGTCATTATACTGTATGTATAATGTATGGCTTATAGTTAATACAAATGAGACAGGACTTTTTGTTTGTTTCTTTCTTTGTTTTTGTTTTTTGGGTTGTTTTGTTTTGTTTTGGTTGCTTGCTTGCTTGCTTTTTTTTTTTTAACTTCAGATTTTATTAGACAGCTTTGTAAACTGAACCTGACTAAGACTTAAGAACTTTGTAAGACTGTCTATAACTTTAGAAGTTCACTGGTTTTTAGTACCCTATAATATTCCTAAAAATGACAGCACCAAGCATAATGTATGTGATCATAGGCCTAGGGAAAGATTTCTTTTGGTCTGGTAAAATCTCTAATAACATGTTTTCCCTTCCAAGTCAAAGGGCAGGAGAGGTATGTACTTAGGCTCTGTCTTTTCTCATAGAACTTACCTGCCTTTACATCTAAAGCAAACTTCCATGCTAAAATTTATCCTTACTTTGCTTTATCATTGTAAAGAAAAGTTACTTCCCTATAACTTTTTAAGAAGGGTTTCAGGTTATTAAAGTCTTGGTGCTTTACCCAGTCCTTTATGGAAACATTTTTCAAATGTCCTATTGAGACATATCTTACCAAAGGTAATTTTCTGTAGCCTGCAATATATTTTCAAATCAGTATCTTGCATTGGTTTTCAGAAGCAAATAGCCTGATAAATGAGTGTTTTGAGGGTGTCATTTTAATTTTTCTTTTTCTTTGCTCCTCCTGATTCTCAGCTTTCCAAGAAGTATGGTGTCCACGTGTGTGGAGAAGGTGGGGAATATGAGACATTCACGTTGGACTGCCCTCTGTTCAAGAAGAAGATCGTTGTGTAAGAGGCCGGCTCACCATCTCCCCTTTTCTTAAATATACGTGATAGAAGCAACTCAGCACTTAGCTTGAGGCAGCGTTGGCTGTAAGAAATAGAGCACATCCTCTAAGTTCACAAACACTCAATTTGTTTAATCCCAAGGAAGTTGTGTGAATACTTAAATCAATACCTGACAAGACGAGGCCTTCATAGAAAGCTGTAAACTTTTTAGACATTGCACTTTCGTTTACTTGCTGATTATGGCCTGCAGTAAAACTAGTGCCTACACACTGACACTTTTATCCTTTCATGAAGTGTGAATTGCCTGTATTATTTATCTTTCATTATAGCTACGTTTGATAAACTGCCACATCAGTAGCCTGTGGGTTCCATTAACTCTGTCCTCCTTTTCCTCTTTCTTGGCTTTACATGTTAGAATGATGACAGTAGACATTTCTCTTCAGTTGGTGGGTTATTTTTATGTGTAAACTTCATTTTGAAGCTAATTCAGTTTATGATGAGTACTGTGGTACCTCCACAATGAATCTAAGAGTTAGTATAATGAAGACCAGGACCTTTGTCCACTTCATCACTTCATTAGTGTCTCTTTACCATGCTGCACATCTTGTCTGCTGGAAGAACATCTCTTCCATTTGTTGTTCTTGGTTTTGGTTTTTTTTTTCTCCTAAGCTTGAGCTTCTTGGAAATAATTGTTAAAATTATGCTTGATTGAATGAGCAACTGTGATACTTTTCAACATTAAGACTTGAACTCTTTGAACAGTTAATAATGAGTAAGGAAATAATCTGGGAACATTAAGACCTAAAAGCTTTCATTCCTAACTCCAGCATTCCTCACTCTTGCTTTCCTGTGCTTCAAATGTCCGTGGCATTAGTAATTAACATTCTACTAATTTGGCATTGTTTTATGGAGCACCTAATGTTTCCATCAAACTCTACAGGTCACTATTGATGCCCATTGTTTCTACCTTTATAAGCTCAAAGGGAAAATACATATTTCTATTTAACTATGATACAAGCTTATTACATGGAAGTTCATAGATGAGAGAGATTTTTAATGGCCAGGATGACTACAAAAGGATTTTGTAAACAGGAAATGTACTTCCATGAAACAATGCTGTTTATTAGTAAAGAAATACATTTGCATGTTTGGATAAATTTAGAATATAATGGGAAAATTTGAATATACTTACTTATTAACACAAAATTAACCTCAAGAGGAAAGAATAACAGAGCAAGAAATGTAAAGTAATGATACCCAACCACCCTTCCGATAGATCGATGTCCTGCAGTACCCAGAGGTCTTCATGGACACTTAAATTTAAGAAGTACTACTTTTTCATTTTGTAGCTATAGAAACTCAAGCCTGATGCAAATGATGACACAAGGAATATTGGTTGTGCTGTCAAGGGAAGGTGTACAGAGCCTTTCTTCCTGACAAGTTCCCTCCTCCTACTTCTCTGTGTTTCTTTCTCTCTCTCTCTCTCTCTCTCTCTCTCTCTCTCTCTCTCTCTCTCTCTCTCTATCTGTCTCTCTGTATGTGTGTGCATTTGTATGTAAGGAGAGGAAAGAGAAAGATGTAAAGAGGGGTAGACAAGTATAACAACTGTGACACAGCACACATGTAGACATCAAAATCACGTGTGGCGGTGAGTTCTCCTTCCACCTGCATGCTATCTCTTTCTGTGCTGTTTCTTCTTCTCATTTCATCTGGCAACATATTTGCATTGATTAATCAATAAAATTTCATTATACCTTTTCATCAAAAACTTGGTTCTTTAAAGAATCAATGTGTATGTTGCTTTTCTTTTAATGTTGTCTTTTTAATGTCATTTTATAATATGAAGATTCATATTTGTTAGTAAAGATTCATGAATATATATTGAGTTTTTAATCATCATATATACAGTTTTATACATCTTATGGGTGAAATGTAACCATATTTTCCTGTGAAAATGTAGTATTCTGTACTCAAGTATTCTGTGGCTTCATCTCTTGACATTGCATAATGTTCTAATCAGAAAAACCAGATTCAAGTATGTTTTACACTGATCTCAAGGAGTTGAAGAAAATGTCTAGAGAGGTAACTCCATTCCACTGTACCAATGCACAAGAGCATGTACTGCTCTTATAGAGGACCCAAGTTCAGTTCCCAGTCATAACATCTGGAAGCTTATAGCTGCCTGTAACCCCAGACCTCCACAGGCATTGTCATGTGCACAAACCTACACATAGACACACAGAAATACACACAGTTTTAAAATAAAAGCATAAAAAGAGTTTTAATTTTAAAAATTAGAGTCAAAATAATAGATCTGGAGAGATGGTTCAGCAGTTAAGGGCACGTGCTTGCTCCACTGGAGGACCCAGGTTTTATTCCCAGAATCTACATGGTGGCACAAAACCATCTCTAACTCCAATTACAGTACATCTTATGCCTTTTTCTGAGCTCTAAGTTTACCAGGCATGCACATGGTACATATGTGCAGACTAAACACTCATACACATAAAATGAATAAAAATGAATTTTTTTAAAAGGAGTTAAAGATTATTTTTGAAATTCCACAGTTGTCAGGTGCTAAGATTAATATATGCAATGGAAGTAATTCATGAGAAATTAGATCTGAGGAATATCTGTCTTTACGTTTTCAGTTGAAATGCAGAGCATTATCTCTATCTTAATAACAAAAATCACTGGTTAATATAATTTTATAAATAATCTTAGTTATTTATAAGTTCTTTACAGGGCATTTTTATTAAAATGAGTTAATTTACATATATCCATATGGTGACAACAAGCAGTTCATTCCATATTACCTGAACATGCTAATTCCCCTCTTACAGTCTGTGTTGACAGCAATGGTTGTACAGTGTGAAAAGTTCAGCCAGAGCTCAGCAGCAACAGCAGCAGCTTACTTTTGTGAGGGATGGCTTAGGCAATGCACAATTCACTGAGTTAGTTGCCTCTTAAAAACAGCGAAACAATGAAGACCAAGCCATGAAGTTTAATGTTTAGCCCGTGCAAATTTGTAGAGCTGAAATCTCCAAGTCACTCAGAGTTTTGTGGAAACTTTGCGTATAAGCTGTGTGACCTTTTACATAGGAAAAGCAACAGTGTTTCTGAGTATTAGAGAATTCCAGGTCTCTTCTTCTAGCTGTAGGGGTGACTGGCTACAGGGCGTGTATTTGCTAAGTACCCTAAACTCTGTGTTGCAGGGACTCTTCAGAAGCAGTCATCCACTCAGCTGATGCATTCGCACCTGTGGCTTATCTGCGGCTCTCAGGCCTGCACTTGGAAGAGAAGGTAAATAAATCTCAGATGGCAGTGATTTCAAGGCAAGTGAGAGGTATATGTTAGTTCTGTGGTATGATACTCGAACACAGCAGTTCTCAACCTGTAAATTGTGACCCTCCCAAAGAGGTCACATGTCAGATATCCTGTATATCAGATACTTACAGTACAATTCATAACAGTAGCAAAATTGTAGTTATGAAGTAACAACAAAATAATTATATGGTTGGGGTCACCACAACAGTAGGCAGTAGAGCAGAAAAAAATAAATTTACTCAATCAATAACTAATACATTTACAAATGCTTATAGTGCTAAGAATTTTCTGTAACACAAAACATTTCTGAAGAGACTGAAGGTTAGTTTTTTTAAAGAATGATAAATACTAAGACAGGACAGTATAAAGCCAATAGTAAGTCAGCTAGTGTGGCAGTTAGGTTGTAGTGCATAAGCATTTGAGGAAAGACTTGATAGTTAATTGAATTTTTATTGTACAGGGCTCAGGAGGGAGAAAAGGGAGAGAAACATTTTTTTCAAACTATAAGGAAGCTCTAAGTGAGAGGAATAAAAAAAGATGGAAAGTTAGATGAAGCACAGTAAAATCAAACCAGAGTTTTAAGTGAAGTACAGAGCAGGTGATCCAGATAGAGCAGGTGCCTGTCAGTCTGTCTTTGGACGTAGGAGAAGATCTGTGTTAGATCTTTGCATGAAAGACCTAGAGAAGTTACTCTCTGTTTTCAACTGACGTTCTGTGAAGAAGAGTCATGATGGAAAACAAAAATAATTGGCAAAGGTCTTGTGTCCTGGTTTCTTCCCCCCTTCCTGAGGCACGTTCCCAGCTGCATACATGTTACATGGAATCACAGTGACATTTTCAGAGTATGTAGCATCCCTAAAACTAGAATGAAAACTGGTCCCCAAACCTCAGGGTAAGGCAGTAAGAGAGAGTAATGGCTAGGCCCAGCAAGATGACAATTAAAAGAGAAAATGTTTGCCATGAAACCCTGAGGAACATATAAACACACACAAATAATAATTGTGCATGCCACTTCCCACCAAAATTAGTGATGAACAAGACTGGATACTGATATATAATGAGACTTGGCTAAAAGTAAACATTGGTGACCTTTTATCAAAAATTGGTAACAGAATGGCATTATCCCATTTAAACACCTTCTAAAACACTAGAAGGGAGCCTCACCTTAGCCCTTGGCTCCTTTTGGCACCAAGAGCACAGCTGAGAAGCTAGCACACTAAGCTCTTGCTTATGCATTCCTCCATTCCAAATGGAGCCTCACCCAAGGAGCTCCTAGGGCTTCTCTTGCTATTTCATTGGCTTTCACAGGCCATTAGCCCACCATAGGTAACTATTGTTGGCTTATGATAGGGTACTACTAACATTAACAAATATCTCACATTTTCCTTTGTTTCCTTGTAGGTGCCTTCAGTGCCTGGGGATAATGAAACAACTAATTATATACATAATTTTTAACATTTATGCTGCATTTTAAAATTAGGACCTACATTTCTTACTACAACATTTTTTTACTTCAAAAAAAATATTGAGGCCATTAAATAACTGGAAGAATTTTAGTGAACTCTTCTCTAATATTGCCATTTTCTTCAACTTACTTTCTTTTAAAAAAATAATTTATGTTTTAAATTCCTATTAATTATTATATCACTCCACTTTCCTCAAAAGCCTACAATATACCCTTCTTTGCTCCTTTTCCAATTTATGGACACCATTTTCATTAGTGTTGTTATATGCCTCTCTCTCTTTCTATCTCCCACCCCCTCTGTCCCTGTACATGTATGTGTTGGTATGTCTCTTTCTGGTCTCTTTCTGTCTCTGCCGTCCTCTCTTTCTCTACATACACACACACACACACACACACACACACACACACACACACACACACACTTTCATAAATACAGCCTGCCCAGGCTATATAGCATGGCCTGTATTGTGTTTTCAGGATTGGCCATTTGCTGTTGGATAACCAATTGGTATGCTCCTCCCCCATGAGCTTCCCCATCCACTTTAGCATGTCTGTCAGTGCCCTCCTCATTCAGCCCATGTTTAGGAAGCCATGTTGGTGAGACTTCATGGATACAGTTGCTGAGACTCCTGGGAGAAGCAAACTCCCTAATCCTCTTGCTCTCACTGTCCTCTGTCTCTGCTTTACTTTCATGTTGTAATGAGTCTCGTGGCCTTTGTGCCACATGCCCCTTTATTACTCTGATTTCTCTCCAGCTCTCTGTCTAATATTTTCCTTGTCATACTTTTTTCTTCCCTCTCTTCCACATCTCATTATGTCTTGAAAAGAAGGATCAGAAGATGAAGAGGACTCTGATCTAGATAATCAAGCTCATTGTAATCAGGTGTCACCACAGTGATATACCTTTTTTGTTTTTTTATATATTTATTATTTGAAACATTCAACATCATTGGATAATCAGAAATATTATAAATGGTTTGTTATTTTATGATTGATTTTAAAGAATTTTTAAATATCACGTATGTATACCTTATACATTTGTTTTTTTAAAAAAGACTATTTTTCTAGAATAATTTTATGTTCACTTCAAAACTGAATGGAAAAGCACAAAATGCTCATGTATGTTTTCTATCCCCTTGGAACGCTGTCTGCCTCATATCAGCATACTATACCAGAGAGGTGTTTTGTAACCAATAAACCCGCATTGCTAGCTCCTTATCAAAGGTCAACCTTTAACCAGAAGTGGTGGCTCCCCCTAGAATTCCGGAACTTGAGAGGTTGAGGCAGGATCAGTGTTGTGAGGTGTGGGCTGGATTACCTTGGCTCAAAAAGAAACAAAAAAATCATAGTTTGTATAAAATCTCACAATTGAGGTTTTACATTCCATGGGATTTAACAAGTGTTCAAAGATATATATGCATCATTACAGTCATATAACAGTAGTTTTACTGTCTTAAGAATCCTGTGTGCTCCATCTATTTATCCTCTGTCTGCTCTAGCTCTTGGCAACTACTGATCTCTATGCTCTCTAGTTTGGCATTTTTCAGAATATCATGTAGTAGCAATCCTTCACTTATTAATATGTGTTTTGATTCCCTCATTTCTTGTTATGGCTGTTTCTACTTTTTGGCAAGTATGAATAAAGCTGCTATCAACATTCATGTACAAGTTTCATGCAAATGTCAATTCATTTGTGTAACTACCAAAGAGAATAACTATGTGATCATCAATGTTCTAGGTTTATTTCCATTACTATGATATATATTCTAACAACACCAAGAAAGCGGGGTGGAGGGGAGGGAAAGGAAGGAAGGAAGAAATAAAACCTGTTGGAGGAAGGGTTTATAATGGCTTATAATTCTGGATTAACATCTATCATTAAGGGCAAATGGGCTAAAACTCAAGCAGCTAATCACATTGTATCCACAGTAGAGAGCAATGATCTCCTTTATATTTAACACTTCCATATATCTCTTAGATATCTCATAGTCCTGTCTAACACCCCTTTTAAAGTAGTGTCTTCTGAAACTCCTTTGTTTTCCATTTTTAGCAGTGGTTCTTGCCATGCACACTTGTCTACACCAGTGATGTCTGCAGTATCGAGCATAAAAAACCTGATCAAGGGCAAGAGGCAATAAGGACCCAAAAGGGAATCTGTGCCTCCTGTGTATTCAAGATAGTCGCTGGTATCTCCTAACTCAGATGTGTTCCAGATCAGTCTTTCCAATCGTCAACACGCCCTCATAATTAGGCATAAAGGTACCCCCAAGAAATGATTCGTTAATGGCTAAGATTGGGCTTGTTTCCTGGCCAGCACGATGTTTCCAATATATCCTAATTCAATTCCAAGCTATCCTTAGCTTGGAATTTCTCTCAAGGAATCTGCCTGTCAGACAGGTTTTGTCCTCAGAGTTTCAACAGAGGTCAAACTCATTCCTCATTCCCTAGGGCAGCCCCCCAATAGTCAGGACTGTTTTACATACTAGAAACTCAAGGCCATTAGCTAGAACTGTTAGGTCATAACTTCCTGGTGCTTCCCTCCAGAGAATTAACAGGAAATGCCAGATTGGACTGTCCTAGTCTTGCCTCCAGCAGAATCAGAATTAGCATAGGAATACCAAATTAGCCCCAGGGGGGAGGGCACCATTGCTGTCTTCCCCTGCTTCACACCTGGCTAATGATCCTATCTATTGACCTTGTGTGGCGGTCACCTGCCTACTTGACCTCAGTCTTGTGCCCCTTGCTGTAACCTCTGCCCATCTACGTGACTCTTGTCATTTGCCCTGTTTCCTGTATACCATATAAGCCTGATTTTCACTTTGTGCTCTCTCTTGACTCTCTCTTGGATTTGGAACCTCTCTTGGACGGGGACTTGCACTGGAACTTAGATGAACTAGAACTTAGATTTATGAAGTCCACAGTCCCCCGGGCCCAGAGCACTCAGGCCCAGGGGATGCAGCACCTATCCAGAGGAGATGGGAGTTACTTTAGACTCAGTGTGTTTCAGGTGGCCTCAAATGTACCTTAATTACTAAACTGCCAGATTTATCATCTCTCTTTTCCAATGACTGTAAAAGTCTGATGCTATTTTTAAGAAATACATTCAGATTCACACACCCTTGTGTCTAGTCTGTTTGTCATCTGCCGACTTAATTGCCCACCTGACCAGAACTCTCATCCCATGGAAATTGTGGTCCCCACAACGAACCTGCTCTGAGGCAGGTTCTTAACCATCCTAATGCTGCAACCTTTAATACAGTTAATTCTTCATGTTGTGGTGACCTCCAACTATAGAATTATTTTTGTAACTGTAGAATTATTTTTGTTGCTACCTTATAACTTTTGCTACTGTTTGGAATCAAAATGTAAATATCTGAGTTTTCTGGTGAACTGAGGCATACCTTGTGAAAGAATCATTAGAGCCCCAAAGGGGCCAAGGCCCACAAGTTGAGAAGCAAAGTTTTATAGTGTTTGGATCCCTGCACAGAATCAAAAAATGTTTTCTACATTAATAAAATCATCTAAAACCAGAAACACATGTCATAATGCTCTAAGATCTTTCATTACTCTTGTTCTCAGAGATCCATATGAGCATCCTTCCTTAGAACAAATGGATGCTCCCATGTTTTGCGACAACTTTCTGCCTCCCTTAACCTTTTTAAACTGTTTGCACTTGATCCGTGGACCAGTATAGAATTCAAATACTTACATTTAACCATACAAGTTAAATTGTTCCGATACTTTCTTTACTTTCTGTCATAACTTTATTCAGTTGTTTAGACATTTATGATTTCTACAGCTTTGAAGATTTTTGTGAACCAGTCCTTTTTCATTTTCTTGTCATGTGAGTCATCTATGAGATCTAAAAATACCTGTTAAAACTTTGAAAATAATTTTTCTAATGAACTATCATTTTTCAAACTTCATTTTCTTCTTCATGAAAAGTTTTAGAGATGTTTTTCCATTACATATTACAAACAAGTTTACATCTCCTTCTTCGGTTATTATTGGACAAAAGTGTGTAAGAACACTGGAGTGTAAAATACAGAGATTGCTAGTAGACATTTTAAATATATCATTTAGATACTCAACTTATAAAATGATAACTTTTAAATAATTTACTTAAATTTTATGCTTTTGTATAATAAGTTACCGATTTAAATTTTAAAATGGTACCAATTAGATATGAAGTTCCAACAATATAACTAAATAATGGAAGACCTGGGTTAAAATTTGGACAGTTGAGAGAATGCTCTGACCTGGGACTCAGGCAAGACAGCCATTTTCTCTCTGGTGACTTCCTAAGGCAGGACCAGCCAGGAGGCACAGGCTACAGAAGCAGTAGGGCAGCCAGGACAGGATCCTTTCTACCTCCATCTACAACTAGGAGGGAAGGTGGGTCCACAGCCCTCTGTGCATCCTTCCTCCAAGCAGAGAGCTTGTCTCCAGGGAGTGCTCTGACCCCAGGACTCAGGAGAGACAGCTGATTCACAACCCTCTGCACAATAGTCTTACTAGAGGAGAGCTGATCTCCTAGAAGTGCTGACACAGGCTTATAGACTCACAGGAGGAACAAGCTCCAGCCAGAGACAGCAAGAACATCTAACACGAGAGATCAACAGATGGCAAAAGGCAAATGCAAAATTCTTACCAACAGAAACCAAGACTATTTGGCATCATCAGAACCAAGTACTCCCACCACAGCAAGTCCTGGATGCCCCAACACACTGGAAAAACAAGATTTGGATCTAAAATTTTATCTCATGATGGTGATAGAAGAATATAAGAAGGGCATAAATAACTCCCTTAAAGAAATACAGGAAAACACAGGTAAACAGGTATAAGCCCTTAAAGAGGAAACACAAAAATCCCTTAAAGAATTATAGAAAAGCACAACAAAACAGGTGAATGAATGGAACAAAACCATCCAGGACCTAAAAATGGAAGTAGAAACAAGAAATCACAAAGAGAGACAACTCTGGAGATAGAAAACCTAGGAAAGAAGTCAAGAAGGAGTCATAGATGCAAGTATCACCAACAGAATACCAGAGATAGAAGAGAGAATCTCAGGTGCAGAAGATACCATAGAAAACATTGACACAACAGTCAAAGAAAATGTAAAATGCAAAAGCTCCTAACCAAAAACATCCGGGAAATCCAGGACACAATGAGAAGATCAAACCTAAGGATAATAGGTATAGAAGACAGTGAAGATATCCAACTTAAAGGGCCAGTAAATATCTTCAACAAAATTATAGAAGAAAACTTCCCTAACTTAAAAAAAGAGATGCCCATGAACATACAAGAAGCCTACAAATTTCACGTAGTTTGGATCAGAAAAGAAATTCCTCTTGTCACATAATAGTCAAAACATCAAATGCACAAAACAAAGAATATTAAAATCAGTGAGAGGAAAAAGGTCAAGTAACATATAAAAGGAGACCTGTTGGTATCCTTTGGTCTTGCCTGATCTCTGCTAAGAATTCCAGAAGCCAACACCTCACACCTGCTGTGCGCAGGATCAAAGCCACAACCTGCTCGCTGATCCTGCTATCCAGAAACAGACCTGCTGTTTCTTTGCTGTTTGAAGTCATTTGTTTATTGTAAACAGATCACCTTCCTGAGAGTCGCCTTTGTGTCTAGAAGCTATATTTACTTTATGCAAAATTGTGCTCTTTGTGTGGTTCCACACTGTGTATCTCTGATTATTTAAGCCCAGGTCCCTCCAAAGTAAAGTGCACCCTGATGGACTCTACTTGGTGTCTTTGTTCCTTTTTGCGCCTGCTTTTCACTATAGGTCCAGTGCAAGCTCCAGCCTGAGGTGACCTACGGACCCCGAGTAGCAGCGCTGGCCGGACTTATCAGAGACCTATCAGAATTACACCAGACTTCTCACCAGAGACTATGAAAGGTAGAAGATCCTGGACAGATGTCATACTGATCCTAAGAGAACACAAATGCCAACCCAGGCCACTATACCCAGCAAAATTTTCAATTACCATAGATGGAGAAACCAAAGTATTCCATGACAAAACCAAATTTACACAATATCTTTCTACAAATCCAGCCCCTTCAAAGGATAATAAACGGAAAACTCCAACACAAGGAGGAAAACTACATCCTAGAAAAAGCAAGAAAGTAATCTCCCAACAAAACTAAAAGAGGTTAGCCACATGAACAGATTCCAACACTAACAACAAGAATAACAGGAAGCAACAATTACTTTCCCTTAATATCTATTAATATCAATGGACTCAATTCCCCAATAAAAAGACATAGACTATCAGACTGGGTACATAAACAGGACCCAATATTTTTTTGCATATAGGAAACCCACCTCAGTGACAAAGACAGACAGTACCTCAGAATAAAATGCTGGAAAATTTTTCCAAGCAAGTGGTCCCAAGAAACAAGCTGGAGTAGCCATTCTAATATCAAATAAAATAGACTTTCTACCTAAAAGTGATCAAAAAAGATAAGGCAGGACACTTCATTATCATCAAAGGTAAGATCTACCAATATGAACTCTCAATTCTCAACCTCTATGCTCCAAATGCAAGGGCATCTACATTCATAAAAGAAACTTTACTAAAGCTCAAAGCACACATTGCACCACACACAATAATAGTGGGAGACTTCAACACCCCACTCTCTGCAATGGACAGATCATGGAAACAGAAAATAAATAAAGACACAGTGAGGCTAACGAAAGTTATGAAACATATATTTAACAGGTGTCTATAGAACATTTTATCCTAAAACACAAGGATATATCTTCTCAGCACCTTATGGTACCTTCTCCAAAATTGACCATATAATCAGTCACAAATCAAGCCTCAACAGATACAAGAAGATTGAAATAATTTCTTGCATACTATCACATCAACCATGGACTAAGGCTGCTCCTCAATAACAACATAAACAATAGAAAGATCATATACACGTGGAAGCTTAACAACACTCTACTCAATGATAACTTGCTCAAGGAAGAAATAAAGAAAGAAATTAAAGACTTTCTAGAGTTTAATGAAAATGAAGCCCCAACATACCCAAACTTATGGGACACAATGAAAGCAGTCCTAAGAGGAAAACTCATAGCTCTAAGTGCCTCCAAAAAGAAACTGGAGAGAGCATAGACCAGCAATTTGACAACACATCTGAAAGCTCTAGAACGAAAAGAAACAAATTCACCCAAGAGGAGTCAAGGCAAGAAATAATCAAACTCAGGGCTGAAATCAACCAAATACAAACAAAAAGAACTATACAAAGAATCAACCAAACCAGGAGCTGGTTCTTTGAGAAAATCAACAAAATTGACAAACCCTTAGCCAGACTAACTAGAGGGCACAGAGACAGTATCCTAATTAACAAGATCAGAAATGAAAGGGGAGACATAACAACAGAAAGTGAGGAAATCCAAAAAAATCAATGAGATCTTACTACAAAAGCCTATACTCCACAAAATTGAAAAACCTGGATGAAATGTACAATTTTCTAGACAAATACCAGGTACCAAAGTTAACTCAAGATCAGATAAATGATCTAAACAGTCCCATATCTGCTAATGAAATCAAAACAGTCATTAATAGTCTCTCAACCAAAAAAAGCCCTGGACCAGATGGATTTAGTGCAGAGTTTTATCAGAACTTCAGAGAAGACCTAATACCAATACTCCTCAAACTGTTCCACAAAATAGAAATAGAAGGTACTCTACCCAATTCGTTCTATGAAGCCACAATTACTCTTATACCTAAACCACACAAAGACCTAAGGAAGAAACAGACCAATTTCCCTTATGATTATCGATGCAAAAACACTCAATAGAATTCTTGCAAACTGAATCCAAGAACACATCAAAACAATCATCCATCAAGATCAAGTAGAAAGGGGATAACATTTGAAATGTAAATAAAGAAAATATTCAATAAAAGGAAAAATAAAGAAAAAATAAAAAGGAGAGAGAGAGAAGAGAAGAAAGCAGGCTGAGCAAGTCATGCTGAGAAAGCTAGTAAGCAACACTCCTCCATGGCCTCTGCAATAGCTCCTTCCTCCAGGTTTCTGCCCCATTTGAGTTCCTTCCCTGACTTTTCTCAGGGAAAGTTTTTATCACAGTTGCTCTGTAGTATTGCTTAAGATCAGGGTTGATGATTTTATTGTTCTTTTATTGTTGAAAATAATTTGCACTATCCTAGGTTTTTTGTTATTCCAGATGAATTTGCAAATTGCTCTAAGTCTGTGAAGAATTGAGTGAGAATTTTGATGAGAATTGCATTGAATCTGTAGATTGCTTTCGGCAAGATGGCCATTTTTACTATTATTAATCCTGCCTATCCATGAGCATGGGAGATCTTTCCATCTTCTGAGATCTTCGATTTCCTTCTTCAGAGACTTGAAGTTTCTGTCATACAGATCTTTTACTTGCTTAGTTAGAGTCACACCAAGGTATTTTATATTATATGTGACTATTGTGAAGGGTATTGTTTCCCTAATCTCTTTCTCAGCCTGTTTATCCTTTGTGTAGAGGAAGGCAACTGATTTGCTTGAGTTAATTTTATATCCAGCTACTTTGCTGAAGTTGTTTATCAGGTATACGAGCTCTCTAGCGGAATTTTTGGGGTCACTTAAGTATACTATCATATCATCAGCAAATAATGACTTCTTTCATTTCCAATTTGTATCCCTTTGATTTCCTTTTGTTGTCTAATTGCTCTGACTAGGACTTCAAGTACAATATTGAATATGTAGGGAGAGAGTAGGCAGCTTTGTTTAGTCCCACATTTTAGTGAGATTGCTTCAAGTTTCTCTCCATTTAGTTTGATGTTGGCTACTGGTTTGTTGTATATTGCTTTTACTATGTTTAAGTATGGGCCTTGAATTCCTGATCTTTCTAAGACTTTTATCATGAAGGGATGTTGGATATTGTCAAATGCTTTCTAGGCATCTAATAAGATTATCATATGGTTTTTTCATTGAGTTTGTTTATATAGTGAATTACATTGATGGATTTCCGTATAATGAACCATCCCTGCATACCTGGGATGAAGCCTACTTGATCATGATGGATGATCGTTTTGATGTGTTCTTGGATTCAGTTTGCAAGAATTGTGTTGAGTATTTTTATGTCAATATTCATAAGGGAAATTGATCTGAAGTTTTCTTTCTTTGTTACATCTTTGTGTGGTTTAGGTACAAGAGTAATTGTGGCTTCATAGAACAAATTGGGTAGAGTATCTTCTGTTTTTATTTTGTGGAACAGTTTGAGGAGTAATGGTATTAGGTCATCTTTGAAGATTTGATAAAACTCTTCACTAAACCCATCTGGTCCAGGGCTTCTTTTAGTTGGGAGGCTGTTAATGACTGTTTCTATTTCATTAGCAGATATGGGACTGTTTAGATCATTTATCTGATCTTGAGTTAACTTTGGTACCTGGTATTTGTCTAGAAAATTGTACATTTCATCCAGGTTTTTCAATTTTGTGGAGTATAGGCTTTTGTAGTAAGATCTCATTGATTTTTTTGGATTTCCTCACTTTCTGTTGTTATGTCTCCCCTTTCATTTCTGATCTTGTTAATTAGGATACTGTCTCTGTGCCCTCTAGTTAGTCTGGCTAAGGGTTTGTCAATTTTGTTGATTTTCTCAAAGAACCAGCTCCTGGTTTGGTTGATTCTTTGTATAGTTCTTTTTGTTTGTCTTTGGTTGATTTCAGCCCTGAGTTTTATAATAGCCAGAAACTGGAAACAACCTAGATGTCCCTCAAAAGAGGAATGGATACAGAAATTGTGGTACATCTACACAATGGAATACTACTCAGCTATTAAAAACAATGAATTTATGTAATTCTTAGGGAAATGGATGGATCTGGAGAATATCATCCTGAGTGTCTTAGTCAGGGTTTTCTAGAGTCACAGAATTTAT
>JADRCD010203218.1:0-13385 GCA_019843815.1 Montemys delectorum
CACACACACACACACACACACACACACACACATACATTTTAAGGTTAGACACAACCCCCATGATTGAGGCAGAGATATGAAAACGGAATCTTGAGTTAGTAAGCAACGCTTATGAAATGGAACCCTCAAATAATTATTCTTCCATTCTCAATCAAGAAACCTAAATAATCCGGCTTCTCAATTTGCTCCAGCAGTTTCCCTGGACCCCTGCTGCTGATCAGTTCGGGTAGTGGTTAATGGAGTCTGGCATGCCAAAACCATTCATTTTGTGTTCTTAGGAGCAGCCGTAGTTTGGAAATCACAACCAGGAGGTGACAGCTTTTGTCACTATCAGTGCAGGATCAGAAACATATCCCCAGGGTACCACCATCACCAGAAGTCCCCCAAGGATGGAGAGTGTCAGGGTTTGGATCTGAAAATGTTCCCCACAGGCACATGCTTCAGGAGATACTCAGAAGGTAGAGAGAGGAGGCTCAGAAATTCAGGGTAATCCTCTGCTACATAGTGAGTTTGAGGTCAGCCTGAGCTACAAGAAAGCCTGAGCTACACAAGATCATTTCTCAAAAAAAAAAAAAAAAAAAAAAAAGTGGTCAGGTAAGGTCCAAAGGATATCAGTCACCTCAGTTTGTCCCAGCAGCCTGTGCCTATGACTTCTCCCCATGTCTGTGGATGTACATGTGTGCCAGCCACAGCCACAGTGTATGTATGGAGGCCAAAGGGCAACCTCATGCATTGACTCTCACCCTCCACCTTGCTTGAAACAGAGGTTCTTGGTCACGGCTATCTGCACAAGGCGAGCTGGCCCACAAGCTCCTAAGGATCCTCAGGCCTCCACTTGCCATCTCATTGTAGGAATGCTGGGAATGCAGACACTTGAGCCACTGTTTGCGTTACATGGTTTCTGGAGATCTGAACCCGGGTCTTCATGCTTGCTCAGCAAGCCATGTACCCACTGAGCCATCCCCCACTAGTCTATACTTTGATGACCAGACTGGGCCATTTGGACACCTGGAAAGAAAAAAGGGGTCTCTCAAGGTGAAAGACAGTCAACCATTCTTTCCTCAGGGCTGTGTGGTGGCTTTCATCCTGAGTCACCAGCTGGGCCCTTCTCATCTCTGCTGAGTGACAACTGTATAGTGCCCTGGCCTGAACCTGCTATACAATCTCAAGATAGGTACTTCCAGCCGCTGGGTGATCCTGGGGTAATCACATAGTGCTCTCTGCTTAACGGGTTTGGGGACCCACATGCTACCCTCATAACAGTCACCATGACATTGGTCACGCATTGCCCTGGGAGGATGCATAGGTCCTGAAGACGCATCCAGATGATTCCTACCTGAGGAGACACTGTGAAAGATGACTAGATGCCAGGTTCTGGGTTAGAGTAAGAAAATGGAGACTTACCTATGGGTGTGTACATGTGTGTGGGCAGATATGGATTCACATGCATGTCAGTGTGTCTGCCTGCAGAGGCCAGAAGTCAGTATCAAGTGCCTTCCTCAGCAACTCGTCTATTTATTTTTTGAGTGGGCCTCCTGCTGGCCCATGAGCCCCAGCCGTTTCTCCATCTCGTCAGCACTGGGGTAAGAGACACGTGTCACCATACCTGGCCTTTCACCTAGATGCTAGGAATCTGAGCAGCACGCGCTTCACTCAGGGTACTGTCTCCCCAGACCCCTAGTGTAGTATGTTTTAAAAAAAAATCAACATTAATGCCCCCCCAAGCTAATACAAATATCAAAAATTTTAGGACCAGGTATGGTGGCACATACACATGACCCCAGAACTTGGAAGATGAAGGCAGGAGAATCAGGAGTTCAAGGCCATCCTTGGCTATGTTAAACTGAAGGTCAGCCTAGGCTATATGAGACCCTGTCTCAAAAACCCATACCAAAATCTAACAAAAGGATCTTTTCGTTGCGTTTATTTATTTGTTTATGTATGTATGTATGTATGTATTTATTTATTATTTATTTATTGTGTGTGTGCAAATGCATGCTATAGCGAAAGTATGGAGATCAGAGAACACTTTCAAGAGACCATGTGGGTCCCAGGACTCGAACTCTGGTTGTCAGGCTTGGCGGCAGAACCTTTACCAGCTGAACCATCTCACCAGCTCAAAATATATTTTTAAATAAGTACAAGCTTGATGCTACCAAGTTTGGTTTTGTTTGTTTTGTTTTGCCTCAGACGCTAAGACAATACTTTATTTTTCAGGTGGGCCTCTTGCTGACCTTGGACCTGCCGGCCCACATATCTTCCTTTCTCTATCTCCTTGGCACTGGAGTAAGAGACACATGTCACTGTTTTGCTAAGAAGGCAAAGGTACTTGCCACTGAGCATGATGACCTGAGTTTGATCCCTGGGACCCACGTGGTGGAAGGAGAGAACAGACTCCCTCAAGTTGCCCTCTGACCTCTGTATGCGCACTGTGGCACATACTAAATAAATAAATGTAACTTGGTGGAAATTGGGTGTTTTGTTTTTGTTTTGTTTTGAAACATAGTCTACAAAGTAACCCAGGCTGGCCTCAAACTCACAGAGATCTGCCTGCCTTTGCCAGTCGGGTGCTGGGATTAATGGTGTGTGCCATCGCACCTAGCATTAAGTGTAAAGTTTTTACAAAGCTAGTACAAGATGTAACAACAACAAAACAAACAAACGAAACCTTTTATTGAAATTCTCTCACTTATTTGCATCATGGGATTTGAGTACACTTGAAGTATTACTGGCCTTTGTTCCCCCTTCAGGGTCTCTCAGCCTTTGGGAGTGACCCCCGCTGGACACAAGCCAACAGGCTCAGGCCAGACATTTGCCACATCTGGGGACTCAGGAGACTGACTGCACAGTGGACATGTGTGATTTTCTAGCCCTTGGCTATGAGGTGCTTGGATTAAAGGCCCAAGGATTCTTTTAATAAGAAAACAAGCTGTAGCCATTAAAAATTTAGCCCCGCAAATTCGTAATTCCTCTCTGAGGTGCTGTATTTATTTAATCATAGTACATTTGGGCCAAATTCTCTCCTGGGGCTCTTGGTACCTGTCTCCTTGTCCCTGAGGGGCTTGGGCTCCAGGACCAAGCCTCCCATACACTTCCCTCTCTCTCCCCCACCCCCACCCTCAGCCCCAGCTCACAGGGAGATAAAGCACCTTAGCTTCATTACTCAGATGGCTAATTGCGAACTGATTTAATTAAAGTATTCAGATATTTCCCCAAGTTAGTTACATTTCATATCGCTCCGTTAGGAGCAATTGGCTGGAATGAGGAGTTGAGGAGAGGGCGGGAGAAAGGGAGGCTGGCCAGGTGGGCGGGGACTGGTGTCCTCTGGTTAGCAGAGGCTTGCTCACTATTTGAGGCAGTCTGAGGATTGCCTGACCTTGTCCAAGAGAGCAACTCACCTGCACTCAGAAGCACACTGAGGTCATGAATGAGCATGTGTGTGTGCGTGTGCGTGTGTGTGTGTGTGTGTGTGTGTGTGTGTGTGTAAGAGAGAGAGGAGAGGTTATTCATATGTGAATGTATATGTATGAGTGTGTATGTGTGTGTGAAAGTGTGTATATGATTGTGCATCATGTGTGTATGTGTGTGAGAGTATTGTGAGTGTATGTGTATGTGAGTGGGTGTGTGTGCGTGTGTGAGAGAGGGGGGAGGTGTATATGAATGTATATGGCATGTATATGTGTGCGAAAAATGTATGTGCGAGTGTATATATGTGTGAGTGTATGTATGAGTATGTGTGTATGATGGGGTGTGTATGTGACTGTAGATGGTGTGCATATGAGTGTATATTTGTGTGTATATGCATATGTATATGAATGTATATATATGAGTGTACATAAGAATGTGCATGTGTGTGTAAAAGTATGTACATACATATGTATGGTGTGTGTATATGTGTGTGAGTGTGTGTGTATGAGTGTGTGAGTGCATATGTACTTGAGTGTGTGTGTGTGTACTTGAGTGTGGAGTCCAGAAGATAGTCTTTTTTTTTGGGTTTCTGTTTGTTTGTTTGTTTGTTTGTTTGTTTGTTTTGAGACAGGGTTTCTCTGTGTAGCCCTGGCTGTCCTGGAACTCACTCTGTAGACCAGGCTGGCCTCAGACTCAGAAATCCACCTGCCTCTGCCTCTCAAGTGCTGGGATTAAAGGCGTGTGCCACCACTGCAGGGCCAGAAGATAATCTTAGTCACCACTGCCCAGCACGATCCACTTTGTTTTTGTCATGAGACAAGATCTTGTACTGATGTGGACTTGCCAGGTAGGCTAGCTAGCTGGTCAGCTGGCTGCTGGTCAGCTGGCCCCAGGGATCCTCCACTACTGGGGTCATTAGCACATGCCAGCACTCCTGGCTTTTTTTTTTTTTTTTTTTTTTTAATGTAGGTTCTAGGGGTCAAACTCAGGACTTCATGCTTACAAAGGGAACACTTCACCAACTGAGCACCCTCCACCCCCGGCCTTACAGGGGTTGTTTTAATCACTAACCCACTAATGGATGGGTTGAGAACCTGGGACTGGAGATTGTTCTGGTACAAACTGCTCTGAGACCACAGCATTCCCTAGGGACGGTCTCTGTTTCTTTCAATGGGATGGAATGAAGCAAATAGAGAATGTCTGATTACAGCCCCTCCCACAGGGCTAAGGTGGGGCCAGGCAGGACTCCACAGTGAAGCTATGCCCCACCTCCTTGGGGTGGGGTCACGAATATGCCTTGCCTTCACTTCCTATGCAGTCTCCAGAACATTCTTCCTTTCCCGTGCCCAGAACATCCCTGTGCTCCTCCTCCAGAGTCTGTGTTATCCTGGAGTTGTTGCCCCAGCCCTGACCACACATGGATTTCACAGTACCTGAGACTTGCTATGGCTCCCCATTTCTGCCACACCTTTTGTTTTGTTTTGTTTTGTTTTTGTCATCAATTAAGTATTGTGTCTGGCTTCTTGGCTGACTATCCCTAATGATGGGGCCTTTCCTGCCTGGACAGAGATCTAAAACTTGTTCTCTAGGCTCTGTACCCCCTTTTTGTATCAGAAGGCTCTCTAGCCCTGAAACCGTGCTACTCCACCCCTATCCTGTCTTCAGCCCTAATGCGCTCACTCAGCCCTGGGCCTGGACTACAGGTCTAAGACTCCACCATGGTGCCAGGCTCTCCCCCTGATCCACCTACTTCCCATGATAGTCACCTTAGGTATAACCACTCTAGAAGAGAGGATGCAAGAATTTACTAGAAAATACCTGGTTTAATCTCTCTTCTGTCCTGTCATCTTAAAAGGATCTCTAAATCTCTGAGCTTGCTTGTCTCACCTAGAGTAAAAAAATATGTTTATAGCTCGTCACTTAAAAAAAAAATGTGCTGGTGGGGATAGAGAGATGGCTTAGCAGGAAAGAGTACTGGCAGCTCTTCTGGAGGACCAGGGTTCAATTCCCAGCATACATATGGCAGCTCACAACTGTCTATAACTCCAGTTCCAGGGACACACACCCCACACAGCCATACCTGCCGGCAAAACACCAATGCACATAAAATAAGAATAAATAAATCATTGAAAATTAAAAATTGAAAGCATCTGCTGACCAGATATAGAGTCTAAGCTTCTCCAGGTTCCTGATGCAGCATCCTAGAAGACCTGGCCCCTGCCTCTTCTCTTAAGGCAGGCCTCAAGTATAAAGCTGACAGGAGGACAGAGAGGATGCTGGGAGACAGTATTCCGATGTGTCCTTGTGCCTAAGACCATGACCAAATCTCTGCACTTCTCTGAACCCTGTCTCTTCTGCTGAGGGATTTGCCCTGGTGAGCCAAGAGGAAAGCTTGGATTTGAATCTACTCTAGATGCAGACGCTAGGAGAGAAGCAAGCGCTCTGTGGTCTCTTAGCCTATCTCACCTTGCCCAAACATCTCCATCCCCATCCTTCATCTGTACCTAGACAATCCTCCTCACTCTTACATCAGGAACACTCAGGAGAATCCCCTGGAAAACGGTCAACCCTCTCTCTTTCTTTCCTTCCTCCATCAATCAGAAGCTAGCTCCACTCAGACAGTGCCAGGCACAGCCCCAGGCACCACATGAGCAGATAGCTCTCTCAGGCCCCACCCCTCCTCCAGTCTCCACCTCCTTCCCTGTTCCAGGAGGTCCACTTCGATCCACAGCCAAACCCCCAGAGCCCTTCCCAGCCCCTCCAGTGCATTTACTTAAGGCTGAATTCTATATCTGGAAGTTCATTAATTTCTTTGTGTGTGGGTGCCAGGATGCGATCATTTGTGCTTATCCTCAACTAAATAAGTCAGGTCATAAGAGGTAATGCCATGGGTAGTGGAATGTAAACAAACACATTCTACCTCAATAAACATGCTAATTTCTAGCTATAATATTCACAAGTAAAAGATCCATCGTGCCGACCCTATTTGGCAAAGGCAGCGGGCCTCATCCGTCAACGAGGGAGGCTCCCGCCAGTTCTCTGCGGGAGGGAAATAGTCCAACTTTACTTGCTTGATGACGCCCTCAGGGAGAAAACATGAGCCTCATAAATGAGTCTGGAAATGTGATAAAAGGATAATCTTGCATAAATGAGCCGATGTCATCATTACCTGTGCTGTCCAAGGCCAGTCGGTCGCTGGGCTTTGAGTGATGTAGTCACATTGTAGATAAATTAAAGACGCAGAGTCGGGCATACAAGGCAGGCAGGAGCCCCTGGTCATGCCATGTCCCACTGGCCATTCTGGTCCCAGAGTGCCACTCTGAATTCCTGGTGGCCCAAGAGGGCTTCGCCCCTGGCTGGGATTGGAGGTGTTGGAGTGGAAAAGCTAATTCTGAAATGAGTGCAGCCTTTGACATTCTGTTGGCATTCTGTCTTACTTCATAGAAAGATCACTTCTCTGTCACTTTACTTAATTGGATGCCTAGTCAATGCCTGCTCGAGGCATTGAGCTAGTTATGTTAAAAATTGCTCTAAGGGACCCAAAAGATGGCTTGGTCTGTAACATGCTTGAGGTGATGGATTCACTTTTAGAACCTATGTAAAATACATCAAGAGAAAACCAAAAAAATTTAAGTCGAGACATAGTGGCATGCACTTGTAATCCTTGTGTTGAGGAGACAGACACAGAAAGAGAATGCCTGGGGCTCATGGCTAGCCAGCCTAGCCTAGTAGGAGAACTCCAGGCCAGTGAGAGACCCTGTCTCAACAAAACAGTAGAGATAGTGCCAGAAGAATGACAACTGAGGTTGACCTCTGGCCTTTACACACTCACATGTGGACATGCACCCAAAACTTCACATTCAGACGTAGGCACAGACACACACACACACACACACACACACACACACACACACACACACACACGGAAACTGGCCTAAAATGAGCCATTGCTTTGAAGAGTCTGCAGTTAGTTCAGGGAAGCAGTGAGGTCTCATGAGCTATTGCAGAAAATACTAAGAGGAAAGTGTAGGAACTGATTGTCTGTATATTCAATCTCTCTGCCCTGTGAAGGCATCAGTGTCCTGAAGCAGGGGCCTTTGAATGAGATCAGCTCACAAGGGTGGGGCCTCATATATGAAATTGTTGCCACTTTTGAAAGGTTTAGAGACAGACCCCTCCCCCTCTGCCACATGAAGGAACAGTGACAGGATGCTGTCTATATGGAGGCAGCCTATGACAGACTCTGCAATGCCTCCAAGCATGTGCAGCCCTTAGCCTGTGGATCACCATATTCCAAAATGGCTCTGAATTCAGCCCAACACAAAATCACAAACTTAAAATATTGTGTGAAGTTTTGGGCAAAAATTAAAAAAAAACAACACAGAAATACTATAAGAATATATTTTCATTTTAATCCCAGGTGTGAGATATGAGCTGCTTCAGATTGCCCACAGCAGCTGACTATGATTTGCCTCGTGCTCTAGCAGGGGCATGATTTTGTCAGCCACAAATGGTTTCTGCAATTGTGAGGTTTGGAATTTTGGGAGCTTTTCAGAGGATATATAAATGCTAGGGCACACACACACACCCACTTGGGGGCATATTGGTTGGTTGTTGGTGGTGGCAGTTTGTTAAGTAGTCCTATGCAAAGAAGAAACAACAAGAGGAAATTAGATATCCTGATGACAAAGATCAAACTTGTCCCAAGGAACTCGATACCCCTTAATCAGCAGGAAGTAGTCTATCAATAATGTCGCCCCCTTTCCAGCCCCTGGCTTTCTTCATTCCTTTCCTCTCTATCCCTTTTTCTCTTTTATCTAGTGTTTCGGGGGGCTGAAAGGATGGAAGAAAAGGGGTGGAGAAGGGTGGAAGAAAAAAAAAAAAAACACCTACAAAGTAGCCAAAGACCAGCTACAAGTGTGTCCAGTTCTTAAGCATGAAGTTCTTAAGGTGACAGCTTCATGTTGACATGTCTGTCACAAGGCTGGACACACCTGGTAGGCCTTGAGTATGGGCCTCAGTCATCAGAACTGGCTGTGACATGTGTCAGGTCCCAGCTGCTGGCTTATCTCACATGGCTTCGGGAGCTGAGACAGAAGGAAAGGTGCCTTGGGCTGATTTGCATGCAGAGGAAAGACAAATCCACCCAGAGTGCTGAGTAGAAAGTACTGCCCCCTCCTCTCCTGTTGCACCCCACCCAAAGTCCACATAGGGCTTCTCAGTCAGTACTGCCAGCAAAGACAGAACAGACAGATTCACAGACCCTGTGCCACGCAGCAGGTTTTAACGTCCCCAACGCCCCTCCCTCGTCATCCCTTGTCTCCATTCCATCACGGATGCTGTGAGGTCCTCATGGAAACTCCTGCGAGTACTAGTTACTAAAGATGCCTTCAACTGCAAAATCCCCTTTAGCCCAACAAAACCCACCTCATCTGGGAATATCAGTGTCGGCCAGCAAAGGTGGGGTCTGAGTGAGCCTTGGAGGTAGAGGGGTTGGGGTCTGAGAGGGAAGGGGGCAGGGGTACCTTGCTCCTTACCACACATCTCAGGGACACTCTGTAGGACTGCTTCTTTGTGTGTCTGGGATGGGGTATGTGTTGGGGGAGTGCACATGTGTATGGCAGCCAGAGGTCAACCCTGAGTATCACTCCCCTTAGGCACCAGCCACCCTGGTCCTTTGTTTCGTTTTGGAGAAAAGGTTCTCTCCCTCACCCCAGACTCATCAAGTAAACTAGACTGGCATGGCCAGTGAGCCCCAGGACCCATTTGTCTCTGACTCCTCAGTGCTGGAAGCTTGCACCAGTTTGTTTCGTGGGGGCTGGGGCTTGAACTCAGGCCCTCATCCTCGTACCTTACTCACTGAGCTATCTCCCCAGCTCTCTGCAGAGAGAGACATCCCTCTATTCAGGACATCTAGATCCTCGATGGGCCTATGAGCAGTTTACTGTGCAGCAGCTAATGGCAAGCCAGGGCCTTATTGGCTTCTACCAGGGAAAAGGTCCTATGTTTCCAGGAGCGAGTGTCTGATTTAAGATCTGTAATAGGGTTCACTTCTTCAGGAGAAAAGGTCGGAACCCTGGCAAGGACTGAGCCAACGTTCGCTGGAAACCTGAGCCCTGGCAGAAGTCTCCACCAAGAGAGTAGAGTGGGCTGAGAAATCGCTGGGCCCTGCCAAGCCCTCTCTGTGGAAGCCTGCACATTCCCAGGCAGCATGTTTCAAATACTTTCCGTGGTTTCACCCCTGGAGGGTTAGAGAGAAGAATCTGCAGTTATGACTCTGGTCTGCAAAAACAATTTGGCTGGCGGGCAGCATCGACTTTGCAGGGGGTGGAAAGTCTGAGTCATCAGCCCCAGGAATGTGCAGGAGGAGTAGGGGGCAGTGGCCACTACTTTCCCCCCTGTGGCGTTAGCCTATAAGTTTCCTCCAAACGTTCTTAATTGGTGAAAACATTTGCTGAGTTACCTACTAAGTGCCATCCTGTGCAAGCTGAAGGTCTAGTGTGGTGATCTGAGGAAGGGGACACGCAGGCATTTGTGTGTCTATGTATATGTGGGGGAGGGGGCCAGTCTGTATATCCCATGATACCTGGTACCTGAGGAGGTCAGAGGAGGGCACCAGATCCTCCAGCCACCATGTGAGTCCTGGGAACTGAACTTAGGTCCTTTGTAAGAAGCAATGCTCTTAACTTACTCAGAGCTGTCTCTCACTGCCACGGAAGCCAGGCTCTCAGACGGGGCTCTTGCTACTGCCCTCCCATGCCCCATCCCCACCCCATTGTTGTTAGGGCTCGGTGCCATGCTGGCCCTTCCCCTCTTACCCAGTTTGAGAACACTTTGGGGGCAGGCACACACACCCTGAAAAGGAGTGGGATGGCTCAAATCCCTAACACTCCTGGCCGTCCCCCAAACAGGGTCTTGGCTCCAGTGCAGCCCCTGAAGTCCTCCTCTCAGTTCCTGGTGCACAGCAGGTGCTCCACCTGCAGAAGGTGCTCCTCCCGCAGTGACCATGTAGTAAGGAACAATGTCTACAGTTTCTCCGTGCTGTTTCCTCATTTAAAATGCCCACTGAGGGGCCAGAGTGATGGCTCAGCAGTCGAGAGCACAAACTTTGAGTGCCCAGGACTAGAGTTCACCCCCCAGTGCCCACGTTGCTCAGCTCATAATCAACCACGTATAACTGCGGCTCCAAGGAATCTGTTGACAGTCTAGTTCTAGGATCTTTCTGTCACCTCAATGGAAGCTCCGAGAGGCCCTCACTCAGCTCGCCTGTCCTCCACTTCCTCCTGGTACCACGGACCTGCTCTCTCCTTGCCTTTGCCCATCATTTTTATATTAATTTGTACTTTAAATTTTTAAAAATACTACTTTAAATATTATTTGTTGTGACTACTTGTGTGTGTGAGACAGAGACAGAGACAAAGAGAGACAGAGAGAGACAGAGAGACAGAGAGAGTTTAAATTTTGCACCTGAGGCCCTGCTGTACAGTTGGTCTGTTTTAATTATTTTTATTGTTATTGTTATTTGTGTGTGGTGATCCACGGAGGCCAGAAGAGGACACTGGATCCCCTGAATCTGGAGTTATAAACAATTGTGAACTGCCCATCATGGGTGCTGGAAAACAGACTTGGGTCCAGAGCAACAAGTGGCCTGAGCCACCTCTCCAGGTCTGGTTGTTCTGTCTTATAGCTGTTACTACGTCTGACACAAAAACACATTCTTTACACGTTCATTCGCAGACACATATATTAACTATGGCTTTCTTTTCTTTTCTTTCCTCTTTTCTTTTTGAGAAAGAGTATCATGCAGCCCAGGCTAGCTCCAAACTCTCTATGCAGTCCAGGATAACCTTGAGCTTCTGGTCTTGCCTCTACCTCTGGAGTGCTGAGATGACAGATATGCACACCCAGTTTATGTGGTTCTAGGGATCCAACTCAGGGATCCATACAAATCCATTCAAAATCCCAGCAAAGGAATTCAGGGCAGAAGCTCAAATAAGAGGCCAGGATTTGCTAGGCAAGTCCTCTACCAACTGGCCTACTCTCAGCCCCTACAGCTTCTACTTCAATCAGTATGCCAGTAAACTTATTTTGTTGCAAATTTCAATTATATATATTCCCACCATCAACCCCAGGTTCGTTTCTGCTCCATGGATCTCTTAATTGGATATGATACTGTTTTGCTGCTGCTATGTTCTGCTAACATGCGTATCCCTATTTGCAAACATAGCTTGCCTTTGCCCTGCAAGTACTTTTTTACTGAAATTACATAAGCGTTCACAATACTGTCATGTGGTTCTTCCTCAATGGAATGAACTTTCACGAGCTCAACCTTACTTCTGATTTGTGAAGGGCCTCTTGACCCTACTGAATGCTTCTCAGGGCCATGAGGGTGTGTGTGTGTGTGTGTGTGTGTGTGTGTGTGTGTGTGTGTGAAGGTTTGTGCATGTGACTGCAGTGTCCAGGGAAGGAGGCCAGAGGAGAGACCTAGATCTCCTGGAAGTGGAGTTTCAGGCAGTTGTGAGCCACCTAAGATAGATCCAAACTTGGATCCTCTTGAATTTGGATACTCTTTAAGCCCAGTACATACTCTTAACTGCTGAGCTATCTGTCCACCTCCACAGTTTGCTTTCTGTTGCTGTAATAAACACAATGACCAGAAGCAACTAAAGGAGCAAGGGATTTATTTCAGCTTCTAGTTCCAGATCCCAGCACATCACTGAGGGAAGTCAGGGCAGGAACTGGAGTAGGAACCATGAAGGAATGCTGCTCACCAGCATGCTCTTTGCTGGTTTTCTTACACAGCCCAGCCCATCTGCCTAGGGATGGTGCTGCCCACAGCGGACCCTTCCACATCAATCATCAGTTAAAACAGTTCCTTACAAACATAGCCATAGGACAATCTGACTTGAGGGCATTTTCATTTGAGGTTCCTCCTCTCCAGGTGTCTCCATATTGTGTCAAGTTGACAAAAACCCAACCACTATACGTATATACGTAGACATATACAGAGAGAGACGGAGACAGGACAGTGCCCAGATGGAGCAGTCATGTGCCTCCCTCTCAGGAAACATGAGAAAGGCAGGCTAGCTTACTCGAACCTAGGAATGACACAAAGAGTCCTGATGGCACTGAGGACCCTTTGGAGAAGCCCTGTGATGCCACCCCCCGTAGTGTGTAGTTCCTACTACCCCACTTTAAGCTCCAGGCAGACAGTGCTACCAGCCCCACCCAAGCTCAGTTGAAGACTAGTTATAGTCTCATAATCAAACTCAAATTGTTTATTTAACAGTGAGAGAGAGGTTATAGTATGGAAGAGATGTTTTTCAGATGGTGTTACAGGCTAAAATCTAAACAAAATTCAGGAATAGAATCATAATTCTTTTTTTTAAAGATTTATTTATTTATTATATGTAAGTACACTGTACTCAGACACCCCAGAAGAGGGCGTCATATATCATTACGGGTGGTTATGAGCCACCATGCGGCTGCTGGGATCTGAACTCAGGACCTTCAGAAGAGCAGTCAGTGCTCTTAACCACTGGGCCATCTCTCCAGCCCAGAATCATAGTTCTTTAAGTTAGGAATGATAATAGAGTATTTTATCTAACTGACAAATATAATGGACTGGATGTTAACGTATATTATACTTTGTAATTTACATGATTGTTATGGTTTTGTTCAATTTATGCCTGGGAGAAAAGTTTTTTTTTTTTTTTTAATTGTACAGAAAAGGTGGGTGTAAGGGGAGGCACCGATGCTAAAGTCCCATTCCCCAGTTGGTTCTTGATCAATCAATAAAGATGCTAGGGGCTAATTACTGGGTGGAAGGAAAGAGGTGGGACTTCCAGGTCCCCACAGGCAGGCTAAGAGACTCAGGAGGAGGAAAGGAGGTTTCCCCGTGCTTCAGAGGGAGAAAAGGTGGCCAGTCACGTGAGAGCACGGCAGAGCAGCCACTCCCCCAGGTGAGAGCACGGCAG
>JADRCD010203218.1:13395-24736 GCA_019843815.1 Montemys delectorum
GTGAGAGCACGGCAGAGCAGCCACTCCCCCAGGTGAGAGCACGGCAGAGCAGCCACTCCCCCAGATGGGAAATTAGGAACACAACTAAGTGGAGGGCAGTTTGGGGTTGCCAAACAAGGAGAAGGTAATCGGGACACTAAGCTAAGGGCAGATTAAAAGATGGTGAGCTAAGGGTATTGGGAAGGGCACACTAGCCATGGGGAAATTAGAAGCACCCAGCAATTGAGCCAACAAGGCAGGTTGAAATTGAGCTATGTGCGTGCGTGTGTGTGTCTGTGTCTGTTTCTGTGTCTTTGTTTTTCATCTACAGATCCAATACTCTCTGGGTGGGTGCTAGTAGCATAGTCTGGAGCTTAAAGCAGGGTAGCAAAACTACACACTACAACCCCCATATTCCTTTTACACAAAGAAGGACTTAGCCCATAGTTATAGTTGCTTTGGAGAGCATCTCTGGAATTGTCCCTAACTACCTCAGCATCCACCCACCCAAGCCAGTGCAGTCATCTCACAGAAACACCCAGAACAGGTGACCCATGTAGCATGGTGACGGTCCTCCCTCCATAGTATCTCCCAACCTGTGGTGAGGGAAGGCAGCACAGAATGTGGATCGAGGGATGATGAAGAGGGATCATGAAGACTCCTATCTCAACCATGCAGAAGTGAGCTAAGATCCTTCGATACGGCGCCCGGGTCCTCACACCCTCTACATGGCACTTCCCATCCCAAGGGTGGCTTTGCCACACTAAAACTCAAGTAACACTCAAGGGGTGGAAAGATAGCTGCTCTGCAAAGGAACTGGGTTCAGTTCCCAGCCCTTACAAGGCAGCTCACAACCACCAGGGACTCCGGTTCCAGGAGATCTGACAGCCTCTTCTTGTTTCTGTAAGCACTCCACACACATGGTACACAAACATACATGTAGGCAAACGCTCACACACATAAAATTAAAGTAAATAAACTTTTTAAAAGGTTACGTTTGATTCCCATTATGGTGCTTCCTCTGGTGGAGGGGAGAGGGGAGAGGGGTCAAGGTTGGTGGGGAATGAAAAGAAGGTGTGTCTAGCTGTTTTCATCTGGTCTAAGACAAAAGCAAAAGGGAGTCACAGTAGCTGAGCTTCTTCTATGCCAGGCATGTCACACCTGATTTCCTTGTGTCCTTGCAGCTTACAGTTGGCATTATTCACTCCATATTACAGGCAAGGAGGTTAGGATCCAGGGAAGTTAAGAGACCTATCTAAAGCCCCACAGAAAATGAGGGAGTCACCCCTTTATCTGAGAAGCACACATCTCATGATTGCCTGAAACTTCAGATAGGACCAGACCCCATAAAATACTAAGTCTGGGGGTATAGTGTAATACAATGAAGGACCTGGCTTTGATCCTAGCACCACAAGGAAAGATAAGTGTTGCTTACACTACCATATTCTGAGACAAGGAGAGAGCTCTACAGGGAAAAGCTCTCACTTCATAAGCTTGACAACCCGAGTTCAGTGCCTGGAACTCATAGCGGCAGGAGAAAACTGATCTCTACATATGAGCCACAGAATGTGCAGGCTTGTACACACACATTTGTCCACACGCAAATAATAAATGCATAAAAACATAACACATTTTTCATCCACATATACCTGTGATGTTGCATAATTTATAAATCAAGTAGTTAAGAGATTACAAATAATTAATGGTGATGGTAATTGGGGCTGGAGAGAAGGGTCAGTGGTTAAAAGGACTTGCTGCTCTTCCATAGGACATAGGATTTGGTTCCCAGCACCTAGGTGGCAGCTCACAACCCTCTATTAACTCCAATTTTAGATGATCTGACCCCTCTTCTGGTCTCCGTGGGTACTGCATGCACACAGTCCCATATACATGCGGGCAAAACCACCCATACACACAAAATAAAAAAATATTTTCTTAAATAATTATAGTGACTGTGGAGATACGAATGAGGATGGTCCCCACAGACTCATATATATGAATGCTTGATCCCCAGTTGGTGGGACTGTTTGGGAAGGATTGGGGGGGTGTGGCCTTGTTGGAGAGGGTGTGTCACTGGGGGTGGGCTTTCAGGTTTCAACAGCCCACACCATTCCCAGGTAGCCAATCTCTGCCTCCTGCTTATAGATCAGACAGAAACTCTCAGGACTCTTGATGATGTGACTATCTGGCGGCCATTTGATGTTTCCCCACAGTCTCTTTTTTGTCATTATTCTCTGTGATGCTCAGACTGGATAATTCTTATCGATTCCTATAGATCTTCACGTTAGTAGATGCCCTTGGCTCATCTCTGTTCGCTCTTGAACCATTTTATTGCATTTTTCATTTCTGTAATGTGAGTTTAGTTCTTTTATCTTCTGGTTACTTCTTAAGATGTTTCATCTTTTATTTCACCCCCAGAGTGTTCATCTTATTTTCTGGAGTGTGCTCTTAATAACTGCTTTTAAATCTCTGATCAACACCATGTTATGTCAGAGTTAGCATCCACCTTCCTATGTCCATCTGTCTGTCTACTCTATTAGTTGTCTTTTCACTGCAAATTGAGATTTTTTTTTAGAGTTCTTCATATTTTAAGTTCTTAGATTGTATCCTAGATGTTTAAATTATTTATTATTTATTTTAGTATGTCCTAGTTTTCTCTTAATTGATAAGATAAAACACTCTGATCAAGAAAAAAACTTAGGGGGAAAAGGGTTTATTTCATCTTATAGTTTATAATCCAGCATCAAGAGAAGCTAAGGCAGGGACTGGAAGCAGAAACTGAAGCAGAGGCCATGGAGGACTGCTGCTTATGCTTTGCTCAATCTGCTTTTTTTTTTTTTTTTTAAATAGGGGGACGGCACCGCCCACAGTGGTCTGGGCCATGTCAATCATTTACCAAGAAAATGCCCCACAAACCAGTCTGATGGAGGCAATTTCTCAACTGGGGTTCCTTCTTCTTCCCAAGGGACTCTAGTTAATGCTGACTAAAACTAACCAGCACTTTATATAACCATGGGTCTTATTTAAATACAAAGAAAATGTGGATTTTCTTTGGATTTAATACACAGAGGTAGAGTGCTTTTGGCAAACAGTGACATGGGCTGGGGCTAGGCCACAGGTTCCGACCAATTTTCTGCAAACTCGGGTTCAGTTTTTCAAAGCCTTTTGCTCTGCTCTTTAAGTAGGTTCCAAAAGCGCAAACAACCGCCCTTCTCCACTTGCCCTTCAGACTTGGCTCAAGGGACCAGAAGCTCCTGACTGTAGCCAGGGTAGTCCTTAGGGGCGGTAGGCAAGGGAGTTGGTGGTACCGAGGTGGGTAGAGGGATGCACCAGGAAGATCTGCTCCTTGGTGTCTGGATGTGGGCTATTGGTAGCCTGTGCAAGTCTCCTTCGGCCCCACTCAAGCCCCTCCCCTCCCTCAGCCCCACTCAGGCCCCTCCTCCAACCTTTAAGCCCCTCCTCCTACCTTCTTAGTCTTGTCTGTGTGACAGAATGTCAAGTTTACCCACTCCAGGTGGTGAGAAATTCTGGCACAAACATCTGTTCTGCTGTCCCCAGTTCAGAGAGTTCACCTGGCAGGGACATTCCCACGTCCTCTTCTCAGTCCAGGCCTTTTGCTCTGAGATCTGCTCTAATCCATGGACGCCAGGCCCCTCCCATGGCTTTGGCTCAAACCGGAGCCCCGGGCCTCCCTACAGGTGCAGCTTCCTTGGTCACTCTTCCTCGCTCACCCTCAGAGGCTTAAAATTTAGTTGTAGGTGGTGGTGGTAGGAAGTAAATCCTGGATTGAAATCCAGATGTCTAGCCGTCCAAGCTGGACTCCTCAGAATGAGTGACAATTCTGCAACATGCCAGGAGCCGAGAGTTGCTGCAGTTAGTATTCTAAAAGATCCCCGGTCTCCGAGGCACCCAGCCCAACACAGGCTATGCAGGAAGTGCTCCACGGATGCTGAGGGAATGAGTTTGGGACCACGCAGCTAGGTCTTCAAAGCCTTCCGGCTCTCCTGTATGGCCGGTTCTGAATATGGACCTGAATCACAGGTCATTGCTTGGCTCTTTAGAGAGGGAAATGGAGGTTGGGGGAGAATGGGCCTGGGTAGAAGTGAAAGGTAGAGAAGAGCAAGTTCACCCCTCCCCCACATGTACCATCGCAGGGAAGGAAGAAACTGAAAACCGCTACAGGGAACTGGAGAACCCTTAGATTTAGACCGCTCCAACACAGACTCCCGGCCTTCCACGTCACATTCTCCTTCCCTCTCTCTAGTTGATGAGCCTCACAAGACAGATGGGGAAGCTGAGGTCGGGCACATACGAGTCTTCCTCAAGCTAATAGGACAGCTGGTCCTAGCCCAAGACCACAGCCTGCGCTGCTGAACCTCCGTGGTCTTTCCCTCCCAGGGGCTCAAAGGCTAGTGAAAACACTTCCCCCATATTGCTTGCTGTCCGACGATGGCAGCCATTGGTGAGGAATAAGGTGGGCTCTTGCCAGCAGAGCAGGTCAGCCTTTCCAAAGTGTGCTACATTGTGTGTGTGTGTGTGTGTGTGTGTGTGTGTGTGTGTGTTGGGCAGGGGTGGGGTAGGGCATTCATGGTTCATGAATTCATCCAGCACCATCTATGTGGCAGGCATGGTGACAGCATGCATTCTAGTTCTCTGACGTAGGCTTCAGAGACTACTGGGAAGCAGAGACTCCACTTGACCATTCACTCTCAGAGCTGTGTGATCCTGACCAAATTACTACGAGTCTCTGAGCCCATTTCTCCTCTATGTAAAAAATTATATTAGCAGACACTAGCAGATGTCTCCCCGGGGTCCTGCTTTGGCGACAGCTAGACTGTCCTTGAAGCAGCGACTCGGGTTCAGCTCTTCATTCTGGGCAGCCAGATGCTATCTTCCCACAGGCAGCTCAGTAGACAGAGCCTTTCAGGTCCCAGCTATCTGCTTTGTTGAAGGAGAGACTCCAGTGTAGGTCTAGCCTAGGTTCCTGTGGGGAGGGAGGAGTCAACAGTTCCGTAGAGTTGCAGGAGTCAGCCTGTAGGGGGCAGCCTGGGCGCCACTTGGAAGTTCTGCGTTCTTGAAGGACCTAGGTATGGAGCCGCCACGGAGCTGCTGCTTCTCATCCAAGGGCATCATCCTCCAGGGCATCTTCAGCCCCAGGGAAAGCCTCAGTTTTCCACATCAGGGAGAATGATGTGGACAAAGCCTTCCCACGGGAGGTGCTGTGGGGACTAAAGGCAGAAGAGGGAGACTCTGGAAGACATACTGAGCCGCGGCAGAGATTGGAAGAAAGGTGAGCAACTGAAGTGGCTATGAGAGCAGAGAGATGTGGGCAGACTTTAAAGCATGCAGAGCCAGAGGTCAGGGATTCAGTAGAGAGGCACCAGGTCTAGATACTGAGCAGAGCAATGCTACACAAGTGTATTCGTGAGGCAGACAACGTAGATAACCAGATAAAGGGGGTTGGGGGCGGAGGATGTACTTGGGAAACCTGGACGTCGCAGGCCGGACCGTGCTGGGATTAACCAGGTTTGCTTTTGTTTTAAATAGATTCCACCTCCCTGCCCATGTTTACAGAAGTAACTGAGAATTGAGAAAATTCTTGTGTCTTGAGCCTGTCCCATACCACCGCCACCCCATTACAGTCACCTTCAGTGCACAGACACACCTACTCACACGCTCAGGAGGAGCAAGGAGCAGCACCTTGGGTGCATGCCCAATGATGACCACCAGAGGGCGCCGCCACCATCCAGCAATGAGTTCCTTAAGAACTCGCCCAAGCAAGTACAGCCAAGCAACTTAGAAAACCTGTCTTTCTGCCTCATTTCACGTGGGTGGGAATTGAGACTCAGAAGGAGAGGCGTGAGCAAAGCGAGGAAGGAAGGAGTGACCACTTCGACAGTTGGATACAAGCGGTGCAGTTTGAAAGTAGACACATTAAGCCCAGGAATGAGGCACCTGCCCCCAAGCAGGCACACACTTGAGTGTTGAGACTATCCTTGCTTGCCGTTGCCGTGATACAGCACTAGTCAAGCAACTTAGGGGAAGAAAAGGGTTTATTTGGCTTACAGGTTACAGTTCATCACTGAAGGAAGCCAGGGCAGGAACTCAAGGCAGGAACATAGAGGCAAGAACTGAAGCAGGGATCATGGAAGAAAGCTGCTTACTAGCCTTACACAGCAGAGGCCCACCTGCCTAGGGATGGTACCACCCATAGTGGGCCTGCCTCTTTTTTTTTTTTGGTTTGGTTTTTCAAGACAGGTTTTCTCTGTGTAGCCCTGACTGTCCTGGAACTCACTCTGTAGACCAGGCTGGCCTCGAACTCAGAAATCCACCTGCCTCTGTCTCCCAAGTGCTGGGATTGAAGGCATGTGCCACCGCCTCCTGGCAGGCCTGGCTCTTTTAGTCAGTTATCAAGCTAGAAAATGCCCTGTAGACATGTCCATAAGCCGATCTGACGAAGGCCATTCTTGAATTGAGGATTCTTCTTCTCCGGTGTGCCAAGATGATGACTAATGTTGGACACCACACCCCCACCTAGACAAGGACCTTCTTACCACCTGTCAGGTCCCTGCATTCCCACTAGGGGATACTCTTAGTCCATGCCATGCCTCAGCTTTTAAATTCTCTTTCAACCTCTCACTTGCTCTCCATCCTTTCGACCAGCCCACCTGCCTTCCTCCTTTTTCGTGGCTGGAGTGAGTTCCTGTCTCAGTGTCCTCCAAGGCAGCCACCCAAGCTGCTTGCTGCTCACACCCTTAGAGCCAGAGCCAGGGCCAGAACAGGGAGACCAAAAGACCAAACTCTGTTCAGCCACTGGCTCTTGTGGGGGTAGGGTGTCCTTCTGCTCTCTGCTCTGCCCCTTGAAACTAATGGCCTGGACAGGCCCACATCTTGAGTCTGCAGGGCTCTTCCTAACAGCCCTTCAGGAATAGCCCCTCCTACTGTCTTTGTAGGGTACTTCAAATGCGCCTAAAATGAAGGCATGCAGCTGCTATGTGTTGCCCAGCAACAAATGAGTATGTCATCCAACATGTAAATAAACACATATACACAAGATAAATAAATAAAATATTGACGTGGAAAGTTAAGGGTTCTTTGGAGAGTCAGTTGTGTTGGATGGTGTTTTGCTGGGGCAAACGTGTGAAGGAGTGTTTTCCTGAAGTGGACACAGGTGAAAGGACACGTGATGAAGGAGTCTTCGCTAACACACACAATACACATGTATCGGTCTGCTTTACATTGCATTGTTGAGCTCCATTTGTCCGGACTCCATAGAGAGAAGTACACCAAAAAACTTGTGGTGGTGTGTGCTAAAGAAACTTGTGGCTTCCTTGGACTTCTTCATCTTTTTCCCTTTGGTCAAACACACAGGCCACTGGAAGATCACAAAGGTAGTTAGAGGAACCCTGGGAGAGAGTCCAGAGCCTCAGACCTGGTTACCATGCATGTCAGCAAGTGCCTTTCCAGATCTCAGTGATTCATCAGACAGGGATGGAGAATGGCCGCCCCAGTCACCGCACCCAAACCATACCTCACACTCGCTGTCAGAAGGAATATAGCCAGACCCCATTCCATACTTGCCCTTACAAGGAATGTATAAGGGACGTGCTACTACGGCACCTACGGTATAAGGGAGGAAACTGGCAAAGGGAGATTGAGTGAGAGAGGAAGACATGACGAATAGTAATGGTATGGCACTCAGAGCATGGAGGCCTTCGAGAAATGGCTCAGAGGGAAAGAGTGCTTGCTGCACAACCCCGAGGACCTGAGTTCAAATCCCCACTGGCTTGGCCTGGTGGGCACCTGTAACCCCAGTGCTGTAGTGGCAGAGACAGGAAGAGCCCAGGGCTCCCTGGCTGCCAGTCTAGCTCCAGGCTCGGTAAGAGATGATGTCTCGAGGGAATAAGGCAGAGAGGCGGAGCAAAACAACTGGACTCCACAAGTGCACATGGATGTGCACACTGGTATAGATGTGTCTACACATGCACGCACGCGCGCGCGCACACACACACACACACACACACACACACTATGCAAAGCTAGGTGTGGCCATGCAGAGCTGTAATCTCAGCACTTCAGAGGTTAAGGCAGGAGCATGGAAAGTTTAGGTCAGGTTGTGGTGCATAACAAGACTCTGCCTTGAAGGAGAGAGAAGGAAGAAAGGAACACAAACAAGATCCTAAATACATTATCAGACAATTCACAGAAAGACATGCAAATGGACCTCCGCCTTCTGAAACGCTTCCTAACAAAGCACAAATAAAAGAAATGCAAATTCAAACTGCTCCAAGATAAGGTTTCTCGCCTATCAGATTGGCATAAATCCAAAAGTCTGGCAATTCTCCTTACTGGGAAGGTTGCAGAGAAGCAGGTACTCGCACAGAGGGCTGATGGGAATGCGGAAGTGGTTCTGCTGGGGGCGGGGGCGGGGGAGGGAGAGGTAGCGCTGTTCTTTTTCTTTGCAATTCTGGAGACTGAACCCATGGCCTTGGGCATACGACCCAAGCCCTCTACCACGGAGCACATCCCCAGCTGAATGCAACCTTTGTGTGGGGAATCCCACTGGTAGGAATGGACCCCAGAGATACTTCAGCCAAATACCCCTGGGTCAACTGAAAGCTCCTAACTGCGGTCTTATTTGTAGCAATAACCACCTAGAATCAGATGAGAGGACACCCATGTGCAGGGAGGCTTGGCTGACCGCACAAGAGAGAGCCTGGTGCCTGGCGGCTGCAATGGAACCCAGGAAGACGTCCCTGACCCTGGGTGACAGGGCCTGGGGGGGGGGGGAGGGGGTGCGGGGGGATGACAAGGGAGAAAACAAGAGAGAGGGAAGTGTGACTACACATTGGTCTAAGGAAAGAGTCAGGGTGCATGCATGCATACAGGCGAAGGTGCTTTGTTTGATCTTATTGTTAGGGGTGTGTGTGTGTGTGTGTGTGTGTGTGTGTGTGTGTGTAAGGGCAGGTGTGAGTGTAAGTCCTTAGCAGGTCAGGAGAGGGTGTCAGATCCCCCGGGGCTGGAGTTATAGGAAGTTGTGAGTCACCCAACTAGGGCACAGGGCACTGAGACTAGAATTTGAGTTCTCTGGAAAAGCAACAAGCGTTCTTAACTGCTAACCCATCTCTCCAGTCCTAGCAATTATGCTTTATAGATAATTAAATTAATATAAATTGATGTAAGAATAAAGCATAAACTTTTTCATTAAAATGAGGAGGATTGGGTAAAGGGGACACAAAAATTGGGTCTCTCAGGCTGAAGAGATGGCTCCTCGGTTTGGCTCAGCAGTTAAGAGCATTAACTGCTCTTCCAGAGGTCCTGAGTTCAATTCCCAGCAACCACATGGTGGCTCACAACCATCTGTAATGGGATCCAATACCCTCTTCTGGTGGGTCTGAAGACAGCAAGAATGTTCTCACATACATTAAACAAATAAATAAATAAATCTTTAAAAAAAAAAAGTGGGTCTCTCTGAGGACCTTTTATTTTGTCTGCTAAATGAATTTAATTAGCTTCCTATCACTGTGACAAAATACTCGAGGAAAACAACTGAAAAGGAGGAAAGGTTTATTTGAATCAGAGGCATCGGTGACTGGTTGCCTGGTCTAGCTGCTCACTTAACAGCAACCAGGAAACAAAGATAAGGGAGGGACCAGTGTCCCAAATATCTCTTCAATGTGGACCTTATGCCATTGACCCACATTTTAAAATCTCTAGCATTTCCCTAAAACATTATCAGTTGAGGCCATTTTCAACAAGTAAGCCTTTCAGAGACAGTTAAGAGTCAATCCATGCTGGGCAGTGGTGGCACACGGCTTTAATCCCAGCACTTGGGAGGCAGAGGCAGGTGGATTTCTGAGTTCGAGGCCAGCCTAGTCTATAGAGTAAGTTCCAGAACAGCCAGGGCTATAAAGAGAAACCCTGTCTTGAAAAAAACCACCACCACAACAACAAAAATAGAGTCAATCCATAACAATGGACTTTGGAATCTTTAGGGCAGTGGTGGAACACACCTTTAATCCCAGCACCCACAAAGCTGAGGGGGGAGAATCTCTTGAGTTTGAGACCAGCCTGGTCTACAGAGTAAGCTCCAGGTTGGCCAGGGCTACATAGAGAAATTCTGTCTTGGGGGGGGAAAAAAATCTCTAAATAAACTCATAGAAGTCTAAAACGAACCAGTGCAAGCCAGTTCATGCATGGTGTCAGCTAACCACCGTGAGAGAACCCACTCCAGGCTTAGATACACCAAACAAGCCGTAATGGCTTCTCATGGTTTGCCTCCTGCTTCAAGTAAATTGCTTTTTTAGAATATGGTATAGCTGGGGAGATGCCCAATAGTAAGGCCATCGCCTTGAAAGGGTGAGGACCTAACTTTGGATACCTGGTACCCACATAAAAAGCCAGGCGTGGTTTGCTCCTGTAATCACAGCTCTGGTGAGACAGGAAGCAGAGCTGGAAGACTCCCTGGATGCTCACAGGCAGTTATCATGAACTACACGGCAAAGCCCTCAGCCAAAGAGAGACTCTGTCTCAAACAACAAGCAAAAGACACCTGAGGACTAACAACCAAGGTTGTCCTCTGACCCCCACATGTGTGTGCCTTGCATGTGCACATACACTCGCGCGCACACACACACACATTGGCGTTCCTGAGACAACGGGGAACTATGGACACTGACTATGTATTTAAATCTATTAAAATGTGATCATGGTGTAACTCCAGTGAACTAATGAGGACATTGTGGCTTTAAAAAAAAAAAAACCAACAAGATTCCTGTATTTTAGAAATGATGTTGGATATGAGTGAATTGAGGATGACTCCTGGAAGTTTCTTCAAAAGTGACTTAGCTGCTGGGGGCTAGTGAGATGGCTCATGGGTAGAGGCGCTCACCACACAAAACCTGATGACTCAAGTTTGCTCATTGGATCACACAGTGGCAGAAAAGTGACTCCACAAAGCGTCCTCTGACCTTCATATATGTATGCCATGGCACATTCGAGCCCCACCCCCCCCACTAATAATAAATACATTTCAAAATAACCCTAATAATCTAAATTACTGGGGTGATGGTAAGCCACACAGTGGTGACTGCTTAAGTCCTGATGGGTCTCAGAAGCTCTTAACACAATTCTTTCTACTGTCACGGTTAGAAAGTTTCCTAACAGAGCTGCCTATGCAGCTCACTGGGACAGTACTCACCTAACAAGTGCAAAGTCCTGAGTTCTAATCTCTAGGACCTCAAATAAATGTTTTTCATGGCAAAATATTTTTAAAAGTCTGGTGCTTGGTAAGTCTTCACTTTGGAAAGCTTCTCCTTCTTCTTCTTCTTCTTCTTCTTCTTCTTCTTCTTCTTCTTCTTCT
>JADRCD010203218.1:24746-35310 GCA_019843815.1 Montemys delectorum
TTCTTCTTCTTCTTCTTCTTCTTCTTCTTCTTCTTCTTCTTCTTCTTTTTCTTCTTTTTCTCCTCCTCCTCCTCCTCCTCCTTCTTCTTCCTCCTCCTCCTCCTCCTTCTTCTTCCTCTTCTACTTCTCTTCTTCCTCTTCCTCCTCCTCTTTCTTCTTCCTCTTCTTCATGCTCCTTTGTCTTCCTCCCCCTTCCCCTCCCCCTCCTCCTCTTCCTCATCCTCCTCTTCTTCAGGTAGGGTCTCCCCGTGCCTCCACCTCCCAGTTTGTGAAGTACAGGGGATGGAATCCCAGCTTCATGCATGCTAAGGAAGCACTCTCCCGACTGAGTTAAAGTTCAGCCCTGACAGTTTCTTAGGAAACACCAACCACTTGACCCAGCAAATTCACTCGCTGCTGCCACATACTTTAGTTTTCATTGATGAAAACTAAAGCTAGCTCACACACTGGCTGCCTTCTGAGTATGGGTGTGACCTGGTGCTTCAAGTTCCTGCTTCCTTGACTTCCCCACAGCATGGACAGTACCCTTGAATTGTGAGATGGAATAAGCCCTTTCTCTCAGAGAGGAGAGAGAGAGAGAGAGAGAGAGGTAGGGAGAGAGACAGACAAAGAGACGAGTTGTTATTGTTTTAGTTTAGATTTCTTGCTTGTTTGATATTCAAGTTAAGATTTAAATGTTGGGGGCTGGTGAGATGGCTCAATGGGTAAGAGCACCAACAGCCTTTCTAAAGTTCGTGAGTTCAAATCCCAGCAACTACATGGTGGCTCACAACCATCCGTGATGAGATCTGACGCCCTCTTCTGGTGCGTCTGAAGACAGCTACAGTGTAGTCATATAAATAAAATAAATCTTTAAAAAAAAAAAAAGATTTAAATGTCCAAAGTTATACTTTGGAAATGATCCAGCTGTTCTGAACTATAGTTTGGCACACAGCTGTGAAGCTAAACACATGTCCCTGTAGTCCCTCTGGTAGGGATCAACCCCAGAGAAGTGGGCATCTATATTTGCACAAAATCTAGAAGTGTAACATATTCAATGACATTCTTCATAACTATCCCAAGCTAGAAACAAGCCAAATGTCCCCCATCCAGCAAGCAGATAAACAAATGGCACCATGTTCATGCAAAGCCATTGAATGGTGACAGGAAGGAGAACAACTTTCCAAGCCCTGGAGCCAAGTGAGAGGAGCCAGATTCCATGTGCAAAGGCACACTATGGGAATAGAAAACAGAGACCAGGCTGGAGGTGGGAGGAGGGGTTGCCTACAGCAAGGCTTGATGAAAGGGTTCTATGTCTTGATTGTCATGATGTTTACACATTTGCTATACATTTGTCAAGTCTCATAGACTGTGCAGTGTCAGGAATAACTCTTACAGCATGGGAATAATAGAACACAGTGATCGAAGACTGACGAGCTGGGTATTGGTTGACTATCTGACACACGAGTGAAGGAGGAGGAGTCATCTAGGCACAGGCAGGAATGTCTAAGACCCACAGGTTCTCAGGGTGGGGGTGACCAGTGGGCAGCAGGACATTAAAGGTAGAGACCTGGAGGCCACATGACTTTTGCCTCTCAGCTGGCCTTTGCTTTAGTATTCTCCTGCCTCCACCACTCATGCATGCCACCTTGCCTCCTGAGAAAACTATCTTTAGTTCCATGTGCTCCCTAGCTCACTCAGATTACACATCACTGCCCAAGAGCCCCTAAGAGCTGAGCAGGGCCCGAGTGTGCACACAGGCTCAAGGTGGTATCCACAAGGGCCTTCCTGATATTTCTGTATCTTGTCCAAGTTTCAGGAAACTGGACTCTCACCCTGTGTGGAGAGCAGAGAGCCACTCTCATCTGCTTCTCTGAAATGGTCTTATCCCAGTGTGGGAGAAGGAAGGCTCAGCCCCTGATCGGGGCATGGTAGAGCACAGACTTCTCACCGCAGAGCATTCCTGGACTGGAAAGATTGAGGGCATCTTTGTGGTTCTCAGGCTTCCCGGGTCTCCCCAATTGCTGGAACCCTAAGCTTCTCTGTTTTCCTGAAAAATAGAGCTGCAAGAGATAGTTGTGTTTTAGCCATGACTAAGGATGTTTAGCAAGAAGGGATGGGAAGGGTCCAAACCAAGGGGAAAACACATCACATGGGGAGGTACTGGGTCAAAAAGAGGAAGAAAATGGCAAACATACAACAGGCTAGTTAAACATCACAGGTTACAGAGCTGTTGGTAGGCTGCTCACGGGAGCAAGCCAACCTTGCAGAAGATCGAGGAAATTTCCATACCCCTCCACCAGGGGGAGCACATGAGCCACTTCACCTGCAATGGCTGTGTGGTGTTAGTCCTGCCCTGCTTGGATTAAGAAGAGCAAGAGGTGATGCAGGGGAACCATGGTGAAGCAGCCAGGAGATCAAAGGGCAGTAGGTTGTTAGATGGGTTGCTGCTTTCTGGTTTTTTTTTTTTTTTTTTTTTTTTTTTGCACAAAGCAAAAGAATCATGCACAGTTCAGGGATCCTGGATCTAGCTCTGGATCTCCACTCTGAAGCTGTGTGGCCGTGGCCAGTTCACTGCATCCTTCTGGGCATCTGTTTCCACCTCTGGAAAGCAGGGTGGTTGCCTTTCCCACTCAGAAGCGACTGGAAAAGGTTGATGTTGCAGACATCCACAGAGTTCTGCCTGCAGGAGTCTCTTTAGTGAGAGAACAGAAGAGGTGAGTGAGCTGGTCTCTCAACTGGTGGCTGAATGAGGCCTCGAGAGGAGGGTGTGCCCCGGGAATGGCCTTGAACACTAGGGAAGCATCCGGGTACCAAAGCTGAGGGTTTGGCTGGCACTCAAAGCCTGACTGTGCCAGCTATTTGCTGGGGAGCCTAGTCAAGTTTCTTTCTTTCTCTGAACTTTGATTCTCCCTCCATGAAGAAAGGGAACCACATCTGATTCTTGGAGCTCTGTGTGTGATAAGAAGCTGATGTGTCCCGGCCTAGCTGTGTCCTTCAGGTCCTCCCTCTCCAGTGGCTCTGGGGCCACTGAATCTGAGATGAGGTCAGGTAGGGAGAAGGTCACCAGAATAGGCTGGGTCCAAAAGTCTCAGTGGTGGCGCCCGCCTTTAATCCCAGGACTTGGGAGGCAGAGGCAGGTGGAGTTCTGAGTTCGAGGCCAGCCTGGTCTACAGAGTGAGTTCCAGGACAGCCAGGGCTACACAGAGAAACCCACAGAGAAAAAAAAAAGTCTCAGTGAGGCAGAGCCAGGCACTCCCTAGGGGAGGAGCCATTGAACAGCAGACATTTAAGCTGCCCCTAGCAGGGGCTCTGGTCTAAATCTGGGGTCTTGACCCTCTGCAAAACCCTGCATATTTCCTCACATTCCCCAGGAAGCCTGAGTTCCCAGGGATGGCCCTCTAATGCCATCTACAGAAGGGACAGAGAACAAAGGAGCATGAGTTTTAGAACTGTCATAGTTGTGGGAGCCACAGAGCTTTCAATGGGAATTCCCCAAGGAGTTCACAGACTACACTTGAGGAGCCCAGGGCAGTGGGAGACAGGAAATCCTGGCATGGGAATACTTGTCCAAGGGGATGAAAGGCCAGAAGACTTTAAAGGGGATCTGGGGAGACGGGCATCCTGGTGCAGAGCCCCTCCTCTTAGGAGTGATATAAGGGCTTTGGGTGAATTCCTGGTGGCTCCAGCTTTGAGGACTCTTCAAGCCTTATCACCTACTGATATATACTGACATGTTTATGGATGAAATAACATGCCTGGCATTTGCTTCAAAAACACCGAGTTGCCAGGAGAGGCAGAAAGTTTGCATAAGGAACAAAATTGGCCATGACTGATGGATAGTAGTTAAGAAGAGATCAAAACGTGGCACCCCTTGCACTGGACTTGCTTTCCATAAGAAAATGCTCTGTCAGAGCTGGAGCTCAGAGCTTGCCTGACATGGCATGAAAGCCTGGTTTCCATCTTTCTCCAGTACCGTGTTTTTAAAAACCTGGCCATGGCGTGAGCTCCATGGCTCAGCAGGGTAAAAATCTTGTCCTGAAAACTTTACATATCCTGAGTTCCATGCCCCAATCTCACAGTGGAAGGAGAGATCTGACTAGTGTAAGTTGTCCTCTGACTTCCACACAAGCACTTGGGCATAAGTGAGCATACACACAGTAATTAATTAATTTTTAAAAACAAGCATAGGGACTGGATAAATGGTTCATTGGTTAAGAGCACTGGCTGATCTTTTAGAGGACCTGGGTTTGATTCCAGCACCTACACTGCAGCTCACAAACACCCATAACCCCAATTCCAAGGAATCTCATGCCTTCTTCTGATCTCTGTGGGCCCTGGCATGCACATGGTGCACATATAAAAATCTGAATATCCACACACATAAAATAAAAGTAAGTCCTAAAAAAACAAGACAAAGGAAACCAAAAGCAGTCATGGTAGTGCTTGCCTGTAACAGCAACACTTAAACTATGGAGGTAGAACCACTCCTGGTGGCTCACACCTTTAATCCCAGCTGAAGCCGGTGGATCTCTGAGTTTGAGGTCTACATAGTGGGTCCCAGAACATCCACGACTGCATAGAGAATCTCCGTGTTAAAAAAACAAAAACACAAAAAAACAAAACAAACAAAACAATAGGCAATTGAAGAGATGGCTCAGCGGGTAAAAGCACTGACTGCTCAGAGTTCCTGAGTTCAAATCTCAGCAAGCACATGGTGGCTCACAACTATCTGTAACGAGATCTGATGCCCTCTTCTGGTGTACCTGAAGACAGCTACAGTGTACTCATATACATAAAATAAATAAATCTTTTTTAAAAAATAAAATAAAATAAAAGCTGTAGATGTGGGTGGATCAGAAGTTCAAGACCAGCCTCAGCTACACAGAAACTTAGAGGCAAGCCTGGGCTCCTTGAAACTCTGTCTCAAAAAGAGTTCATATGTCCGCACATAGCCCAGTGCTCCAGGACTGGGACCTCAGCCAGTGGCCTCCAAAGTGTGGCACAGGCAGCCACTCAAGCCTTTCTTGGCGTCCAGCCTGATCTACACATGGCCACCAGAGGGAGCCCTGGACAGTGTCAGGCCTTCTAGGCTGGCTCACCCTTGCTCTGCACCAGTTCTCCACAGGACAGGCCTGTGGACTAACTTCATCTGGCCTTAGTGCTACGGCCAACCTGCTCGGCTGCCACAGCCCGGCCAACAACACTTTAAACACTGCAGTGTTGTAAGGGCCACAGTTACATTATATAACATGTATCTATTGTTTATCTGGAACTCAGACTTAAGGGAACATATCAGGAAGATGACCTCGAAGAAACCCTGTGATCTTACCAAAAGAGACATGCCATCTCAGTGTCCCCAGGGCCCACTCTACAGAGGTGCCCCTTCCTAGCAGAGATGCAGCCTCTGAGTTATACAGTTGCCTTCCAACAAGGATTTTAAGCTTGCTTCAGAGGACCAATGTCGACTTGTGGTATGCAACCCACCCAGCTCTCGTGACAGTCCAGCAGGAGACCAGACAGGCAGCTACTTCCTGAATGAGGAGCCAGTCTTCGAGCTCTCGCTTCTCCCCAGTGGGGCGCTGGGACTGTCAGAGTGTAGCCGTGTCCAGGCCTCAGCTGGCAGCCTGCTCTGGGTGTTTTTGGACTTGGGCCCTATCTGCTATGTGTCCCATAGTAGTGGGGAGAGGGACCCCGTGCCAGGCGCCGGCTGCCCCATGGCCCAAGGGTGTCCACTGCAATTATTACAAGTAATCAGTTGACCAGCCCAGCCCAGCTCTCCTCCCACGCCAAACACACTTGGCCCTTGTTCCTGGACAGGCCCCTCTGTGTCCCGTCCTTTGTAGCTGACATTTCGTTAGGATCAGGCAGCACTGGGGTAACCCCGAGCCCCAAGCCCATTCTAGGAGAGGGGGTTGATTCTGGCCACGCAGATACTTGGCGTGGGGAGTCTAGGCAGACTAGCTGTCGCCAGCCAGGCAGCCACCCCCTCCCGCCCCCAAATATCCAGTGTGGCCACAGGCTGATGTGGAGCCATGGGGACGCCAGCTAACTCGGATGCTTTTGTTCTGGGCCTGGAGTGGTCTAAGCATGGTGGCTCTTTCACTGACGTGACACAGATAACAGGCGGCAGGGCCTGATAAGGTGTCTGCCAGGGGTTTCCTCCCAGACAGGTCCCACTGCTCCCACAGGCCCATGCCTGTCACCAAAGGAAAGCTCCCCCTCCCCAGGGTCTCAGCCTCATTACACAGGCCAAAATAAAGCCCAGAGGAGGTTTTGTATGGAGAAGTCAGCAGAGTGTCCAGAGGCTCTGGGCCCGGAGCAGGCTCATCTGCCTCAGTTTCCTTCCCTTGAAGAGAATGTCAGGGAAGGCATCTCCCTGGGAATTCTATATTGCACTTATAATAAACTGGAAATTCTGGGCTGGGGTTGGGGGGGGGGGTCCCTGGACTTATCTAGATCCCCTCAAATGACATCAGAGTCATCTAGGATACACACAGCCTCCTCTATGTCAGGCTCCATGATAGGGCTTAGGAAGAGATAAGACACGACGGCCCAGGACTACAGGGACTGTCAGGAGAAATCAGCCAAAAGATCTATCACCGCTCACCAACCTAACCCAGACCAGGCCCCCCCAGCCCCAAGCTCACAGATTGGAGGGGGCCTGGGGTGAATGTCAGAATGAAAAGACCACAGCCCTGAGAGCTGAGGTGCCCAGGAGCAAGGGGGCTCTAGTCTGATGGAGGAGGCCAGCCTGGATTCTTGGGAAATGTGTGTCTACTCCTGGCAAAAGCAACTTAAGACAGGAAGGGCTCGTTTTTTTTAGCTCTCAGTTTGAGGAAGCAGTCCGCCGTGGTGGGAAAGATGTGACAGCAGCCAGGCCTGTGGACTGTGCCACAAGAGGAGCTGGCATGGAACTGGCAAGGTAGAGCACAGTCAAACCCCAGACATCTCTAAACTTGAGACCAGTAGGAGTAGTAGGAGTAGAAGTAGCTCCCCCCCCCCCCCCCCCCCGTTTCCGTGCCTGCCTCGGAAGGAGCCCATAACCTGGAGACCCCCAACCAGGTGGTCACAGGTAGTTACATAGCACAGCGTCTGGAATTCCTCTCCATGCAAATGAGGCATCTCAGCAGCCTTAGCCTTCAGCCAATGATTTTTTTTTTCTCTCCCCGGATATTCTCATCCCAAAACTATATAACCCTTGGTTCACACCGAATAAAGTATCCCAAACAAGCTAAGATAATTTCAGAGAGCTGCTTCACTAAAGATCATCTGAGAAGATCTTTGTCTAAAAGAGCCGTAACACTAAGATTCTCAAAGAAAGTCCCCATCCCCCATCACTCGTTCCCAACCTGACCAGGATTCTGCAGACCCTACCTGGTTCCTCCGACTTGAGGACATCCAGACACCCGGAGAGGGGGGGTGGAACTCAGAACTACAGCTGATCACTGTGCATCTACAGTCAGGAAACAGAGAGACGAACGCTGGGACTCAGCCCAAATCCCACCCACCCACCCCCCTCTGGGATTCCCCAGCCCGTGGAATGATACCACGCTCATTTTGAGTGGGTCTTCCCACCGTAGTTAACCCAATCTAAGAACTCCCTCACAGATGCACCCAGAAAGTCTCCTGGGTGGTTCCAGATCACATCAAGTTGTCAATCAATATCAACCATCACAAGGACTCATGGAACCCTTGGAAAGACTTAGAAAACGTGGTCTTCTGAAGCCAGGCCTCTCAGTACCCCAAGAGACTGTTGGAGTGATCAGGCAGCCTCAGGAATTACTGGGAAAGGCTTTCTGACAGTGTGGTGTGGTAGGTGTTTCCCTCAGGCCTGCATCCAAACCTTGGGCTCCAAATTTACCCATAGTGAGCAGAGGTCAGGGCTGGCCGAACTGCACGGACGTGAGGTGGTTGGTGGGAGCGAGGCTTGGCAGCAGAGAGTCCTAGCTTTCCCTCACCTTGGATGTGAGGCCTTGAGCACACAGATGCCCTCTCTGCCCTACAGGTTCTCAGGAGCCTCTGAGGGATTAAAGCCACAGATCAGTGGCCTGTATGACTAGAGAGAGTGGCCTGGGCTTCTTCCTGCCACAAAGTCCCAGAGAGAATGAGCAGCCAAGTCCCTGCACCTGTAGTCTCTCTCTCCAAGGGACCTGACAGTCCCACAGCCAGGCCCCACGCCCACTTCTCCAGCTCAGAAAAGGCCTGGAATTCTAGAATTCCGCTTCCCTAGAGAAGTACTTGAGGCCTTCGATCTGACCTTCACATTCACCCAACCAGCTCTCAGAGGCCACCCCAAGCAAGGCCCAGAACAGGATCCTGCCTCACCTACCCACATACCTCTTCCTTCATAGTCTCACCCTGTTTTGTCCCTTAGCCATCACACCCTTACTAGAGCAGTTCTTACAGTGGATTCATCAGTCACCACCATACACCTAAGTACCACAAGCCAGGATGGCAGTGACAGAGCCAGCTTCTGCCCCAGACACATACAGCTCTGCGGAAGGCAGAGAGAGCCACAGAACCGCAGGAACAAGGGAGGAAGGTCAGGTCTTGAGCTAGACCACGGTCATGCAGTGACAATTCTAGAATTTTGGTTTCCTTTTAAAAAGCACAGCAACATTATAAGACTATGCTTTGTTTTAATCCCAGGTGTGGGACTGTGGGGCTGTGCTGCACTGTCTGCAGCAGCTGACTGATTTGTCTCATGCTCTAGCAGAGGCATGGTTTTGCCAGCTGCACAGAGTTTCTGTGATTTTGTGACATTTGGAATTTTGGGAACTTTTCAGGGGGTATATAAATACTAGAGTCCTGCTAGGTGAAGTTGGTGGTTGTTGGGTGGGTGTGGGGGTTGTGGTTTGTTAGTAATTGTAGTCAAAGAAGAAACAAAAGGAAAGAAGTTAGATTCAGATCTGTCTGTCTCTGTCCGTCTCTCTCTCTCTCTCTCTCTCTCTCTCTCTCTCTCTCTCTCTCTCTCTCTCCACTATCCTATCCTTTCTCTACTATCTAGTAATGGGGGTGAAACTGGGGGAATCAGGGAGAAAAAGACTTCAAAGTAGCTAAGTCAAGCTCCACTGTTATCTCTGGTCCTTCCCTCAGGCCGCCTCCCTCACTCCTAACAGAGCACCAGGCTACTCATATCAAGATGATACTAGGACCCAGGGAAGCTGTGGAGATAAAACAGGGGCTACAAGAGGAGGTGGACCTGGGCTGTGAGCCCGAGAGAAGGGCTGGGATGGCAGGGTTCACCCTGTACAGCACAGCACCTGGTAGAGAAATCATGATATGCATCATGATATGCTGAATTAATACTGAAAATACACCCTCATTAATCCAGCAGGAGGCCCCTTCAGAGCAGGGGATGCAGCCAGATGCCAGCCTGGGCTCAGGAAGGGCCTGACTTGGCCTCTCGCCCTCCCAAGCACCCAGAGCTTGACCTGCCTCTGCTGCATACTACTCCTATGACCCTGGGCAAGTCACTCTTCCACTCTGGGCTTGGAACATTAATAGGGAAGGGTGGATGGGTAGTGAAGGTGCCTTGTAGTCACACAGGTCGAGTGTGGCAGCTTCCTGCTTGGCCAGCCTGAGACGCCCCTTCCCTTCCCAGCCCATCTTTGGGGAACTCTGTCCAAAGGGCAGAGTCATCCCTAACTATGAGATTTTTCCTGCACACCAGGCCTGGGGACCTGAATGCCAGTGGGCAGTGATATATGATCTTATGCGCTCTAACTTGCTCAGCGCGTAGCAAAACAACAGAAGAAAACAAAAATCAAAGGAATTGCAGCACCATGCGATCCAGAGCCACTCAGTTGCCAGCGGCCATGGCAGTGACAGCAGCTGATGGGAGAGTGGGCAGGGCAAGGGACAGCTTTCTGGAGGACGTCGTCGTCCTTCTGGAGTGGTGCCAGGAGTCAGGAATGTTCACAAGCACCCATCCCGAGGAAGGCTTGGCCGCAGCCTCCCTCGCTCTTGTCCGCCCACACAGGCTTTCTGGGTTTTTCTCTTGTTCCGCCTTTGCATGAAATCCACTGTGTATACAGCAGGCATGCAAACATGTACATGCATATACATTAAGCCATACATGATGCCAATCAAGATAAAACACTTTCAGTGTGCCAAGAGCTTCTCTTAAGCCTCCCTCTAATCAGCTCCGTCCAGGATAACCACAGACTCAACTCTCACTGTAAACTGCATTGTCTGCTCTGGAAAATACTGATGGAGGCTTGCCACCCATTCCTGTGCCTCTGGTTCCTTCACGCGACAAAATGTCAGGCTGGCTCACACTGCTGAGTCTACTGCTAGCTTCTTTCTTTCTTTTTTTTTTTTTTTTTTTTTTTTTTTTTTTTTTTTTTTTGTTTTTTTTTTTTTGTTTTTCGAGACAGGGTTTCTCTGTATAGCCCTGGCTGTCCTGGAACTCACTCTGAGACCAGGTTGGCCTCAAACTCAGAAATCTACCTGCCTCTGCCTCCCAAGTGCTGGGATTAAAGGCATGCGCCACCACCGCCCGGCCACTGCTAGCTTCTTTCATTTGTTTATTTGCTTGTGTGTCGTTTATTTTATTTTATTTTATTTTATTTTATTTTAT